>APFE031261491.1:175359-194065 GCA_000404065.3 Pinus taeda
TTTTAAAAAAATGGCCTAATGCAGAATCACCACTTTTTTAAAATTAGGATGCAAATCACTAACATTCTAAAAAGTAATGTACATGAAAAAATTTAAAGTGCCAAAAACTATGCTATAAAAAAATGTGTATTTTGCATCGCCACTTTTCAAAATCGAGTCAATTTTTTCTACTTCTAAGAAACAGGTAATCGTATTAGTTCCCATTTCAAAGTTTAAATGATTTGGTCTGAAGTGGAGTTGCTTTCACTAAAAATGAGGCTATGAATTTCCTCAGGTACATTGTTGCCCCAACGAAACCATTAACCTTAGAAACATTAGTAGGCATTGGCCACTCCATGATGGCCTCCATATTGGTAATATCTATCTTCAACTCAGCTGAACGTATCACTTATCCTAGATATACTAAAAATTGTTGTGTAAAATCACACTTCTTAAAATTTACTAGGAACCAGTTCTTTTTTAATATTTCTAGCATGCACATCTAATGTGAGATTTTCTTCTCAGTATAATTTTATGTTAGTATATCATCCAAATAAATAGTAACAACTGAATCTATAAATGGTTGCAATATATTATTCGCTAACCTCATGAACATATTTGCTGCATTGCATAGGCCAAATAACATAACTAGCCACTCATAAAATCATTTTTTTATTTCGAATCTAATCTTCCAAGTATCCTCTTATATAACTGAAGATTGGTGATACTTTGACTTTAAGTCCAGTTTGGTGAAGTATTTGAATTTCTATAATTAATATGGTAATCCATTTAACCTAGGTAAGGGCTACCTGTTCTTGAGCATAATTTTGTTTAATGTTTGTAATTAATACACATCTACCAAGTCTCAACCTTCTTTGGAATAATGATGATGGGTGACACACATGGCGAGGTACTTGGTCAAATGGTGCCATATTCCAATAAATACTACAATTACTTCTTCACTTTGTTTTCCTCTATAATAGACTACATGTACAATCTAGTGTTTGGAAATGAGGAGTCAGACAAAAACTAGATCTTGTGCTCCACTTTCCTCCTGAGTGGTATCCATTTAGGATATTGGAACACATAAATTTATGCATATAGAAATTATTCTAGTTGTGATTATATCCCTTAGTACACCCCTCGAAGGATGAATTAAATCTAATGGACTATTCTATTGACTAGTTTTCTTTAAAAAATAACAAAACATTCTCTTCCTAAAACTCATCAATGTTTTGGCCTACTTAGCACTTATGAGAAATATCTTCACCTTTCCCTTTTTTGCATTGATGATGCAAGAATTTTTTTCTTTAATGAGTGTGTGTTGATTGGCTCTCTGCATGAATATTTCATCTTGCATGTACATATAGAGACTCCCAAACACAACACAACATAGATATAGTGGAACTACATCCAATTCCACTTCATTAATAAAGTCAACACTGATAGAAAAATTGATATTACTTTTTTTGTTACCTTTATATCGGCCTCCTTGTTGACCCATCCTAATGGATAAGGGCTAGGATAGTCATGAGTCTCTAGTCCTAGATTCTTTAACAAAATTGTTGCCATGATATTTTCTTGTGATTATAAGAAAAATAAAGAAATATTTTTGTCTTCTTGACATGTATCTTTATATGAAATAGTTTAGTCATTTATTTATCATCTTGTTGTTAAAGACAACTCAAATCCATCCCCTTATACAATAATTTACAGACAAAATTTGCATCTACATTCTAGCTACTTTCCACCTAGTTTCTTGAATCTTTGGGCATAAGATCTTTATTCATATAATATTTCTTTAAGTTCTTTGTTTTTAAACATGGATGCAACTTTCAATATTACTTCTCGATATAACCATAAATGTTATAGTGGTTTCTAGGATCTTTTCACTAGTGTGCTCTAGTTTTTGTCTTTTTTCCTTTTCCTCATTTCAACTTATTCTTCCCCTCAGAAGTTTCGTGTTGCTCTATATTTGACCCACTTATTTATCCTCTCTTCTAGCATATGTTATATACAAACTATCCATGTACATAAGCCTCATCTACTATTCCAGTTTTGAACAAATATCACTTGCTTCCATAGATGGCTATGTAGACACTCGAGATACTTGAGGATTAAATCTAGTTTTTCGAGAGATACGTATCATTATGTCCTTTTTCCTGAATTTTGTGTTGTACTTTTGTACACTCTACCGTTACCTTTTTTTGGGTAGCAGAAGCCCCACACAACGATCATAGGGCACAAAGCTTGAAATTTTGGGTAAAGATAGGGTAAACACTCTACGGGATGCACAGAGCGCGGGTTGTAATAACTTGAGTCAAAGGGTAGTCCACCTAAAAATAATGTAAAGAAATGTAAGTGAGTCAGCCTGCCCATGGAGCGTGATCCATGGAAAGTATAAATAGAGGGAGGCTCTATGGGTAGAGGTGGCTAGTTTTGGTGGTATGATTTTGGATCTAAAATGTAATGGGTTTTTTAGGAGAGAATTCTTGAAGCGTCTGTAAGTCTGAGTTGAGGGATTGGGTAGTAGATAGAGACTCTACAACTGTGTGCACAAAGGCCTGGAAGATTTCGCAGCTGTGTGTTTGGACCCCTGCAGCTAAGTTCACAGGGCGCATCTCAATGTAGGGGTGAATAAAGTGAATAAAGATAAGTTTCTTTTGAAATTCTGTGTTAAATATGTATTATCGCGGATCTGGTTATTGCATGGTTAATATAACTGTTTGAATCTATACGCATATGCTTATGTTGTGAATATATGTGAATCTGCATCTATTCCAAGTGCGCGAACTGATTAATTCTGATAAATGTTTGCTTAAAGACCCTTACAGTAGATTTGATTCATAATACATCATTAAGTAATTAATGTTAAAAAGTAGTACAGGTCTAGATCTACGCGGAAGCAGAGCAGCACAAGACTGTAGAATGGCACGCGAAACCTCCAAACCACATCTAGACATCCCAAGGGTGTGGAAACCTTGTTCCAACACCCTCCCCTGCCACCTCGTGTAAGACCTCAGTTCGTGCTCCGCGGGCTGTTGCTGAAAGGGCCGGTAGTTGTGGGATTTGTTCGGCTAAATAGTTCTTTCAAACCTAGGTGAGGCCCATAAAATCCAACAAATGGTTGCGTTGCTGGGACTGGGATCTACTTAAGGGGTGTCTGATGTTGGAACACTAGAACCCTACAAAGGGAGAGATTGAAGAGTGGTGGGATTTGAAGCTCCATGAGTTCGCAATTCGGGAAAACAGAAACGCATGGATATTGAAGGAAGATTGGGTGGACCGCTATATATACACAGATATTCACGAGGTCTTCTTCACGACATTTCCGGTAGAGCTCTATGAGTGGATCGCTAGGTTAGCCGACAATGTGGGAAGGTGCAGATTAGATCAGCTGATTGTGTGGACCCTAGAACTGGTGCACAGGCTAGAAGCTACCAAAGATAAAATCGCACGCGTAGTAGATCATTGGCTGAATCGAGTAATAGAAGGATTTATCACTGAGTTCGCAATAGATACAACTGTGAGTTATATTGAAGAGGAAAGGTGATTTCTCCGAGGACCGAGGGGTAGGTATATCAAATCATTGAATACTTGGATTAAGATGTTGTTTTGTGAATAACATACTATGCGTGTTTATTTATGTCTGGAGTAACGTGGAGAGGAAGAGGTTACTATGGAATGGGAGGGGCAGGGAACAATCCTCTAATTTCTATTTCATGGGAAAGCAAGGAGGAGCTCGCAAGGTTCTCACCAAGAAGTGCAGTCCGGTTGAGCAGGGAGCGCTTCCCACTGATACCACCTCCATCCATACCACTACCTACTTCACCTACATCAAATCCATCGACACCAACACTAACCCCATCTCCAATCCAACCACCACCAAAAGTTGGGATGGTGAGTGCAGTAAGGCTGCCAATATTTAAGGGTGTAGGAAATGAGGAACTAGGCCAGTTCTAGTTTGTGATAAAGTCTGTGTGGGATGCTCAAGGCATAATAGATGAAAATATCAAAAAGGCTATCCTAGTTAATGCACTGTAAGACCGCGTGTTGACATGGTACATAAAATACTCAACCGATCATCCAAATGAGGGGATAGAAACAATCTAGGAGGCACTAAACAAATATTTTGGCCGACCAAAATAAAAAACACAGTCAGTTATTAGGTTCAAGGAGATCGCAATGTTGCCTGGTGAAATCCTGTGGCATCTAGACCAGAGGTTAAAAAGCACTATTCACAAGGCTAACATGACATTGATGGATGTGCAGTACTACACATGGTTTGTGGCATCATTGACACCACATCTAGGGAAGGCTCTATCACAAAAAAATATATCAACCCAAGCTTAAGCACTCGAGAAAGTAATGAGGCTGCACGAAACCCCAATACCGGTGCAGGGTTGGGATTTGAGCAAATCCACGTGCAACTACAAAACCTGAGTTTAGAAATGCAAAGCTTGAAGCAAGAAAGGGTGCCCTGACCGAAGGCACATGCAGAGGTAGGCTATATTAAATGCAAGATTCAAGGACATGATAAGGACCACTACCCTGTCTTCCCGAACTATCTAGTGGGGGTGGTAGGGGGCAATGCTGTTAAAAATGGAGGTACAAGCAGGACCGAGTGTCGCACTTGCGCTTTGGTGTGCAATTTTTCAAGTGGGTGCAAAACACACAACATATAATTGTCACCTATTGCATAAGTATACCCAAACCTCGCAGCAGCTGTATTGTAACTTTTGTCGATCTATGGGTCATGATGAGAAGTCGTGTCGAAGTTATGACCTAATGATGGAAAGAACCCCAACTTACCGAATACAGACTGAAGCGCGAGGAGGATTTCAAGGATGTGGACGAGGAAGGGGAAAGGGGTCGGGTTGGGGCCACGGACAATTGATATGCTACAACTGTGGAGGGCCAGGACACT
Source organism: Pinus taeda (assembly GCA_000404065.3). NCBI lineage: Eukaryota > Viridiplantae > Streptophyta > Pinopsida > Pinales > Pinaceae > Pinus > Pinus taeda. Next base: position 180,266 of record APFE031261491.1, read on the forward strand.
ACACTCGCGACTGCACTAACCTGACTAGGTTATCTTGCCCCTATTTTGAGCAGTTTGATCATGAAATGGTCGATTGTCCAACGTTAATTGCCCAGATGCACGAGAAGGTGGTGTTACAACCTATGCCAACTCAAAATGTCCAGATGATGCGATCAGAACCATGCGAAGCAGACCCTAGTATAAATATGGCATTGAGGAGAACCACAGGAGGTGATATGCGGAAAGAGCTTACAGAAGATAGGAAAAGGCGCGATGCACCTACAAAATAACCTAACTCTTAGTCGGAATAAGCTATGTAGATGCCTAAGGAAGCTTAGAAGAGCTTTACGGAAGTCTCTACTCTAGGAAGGAGGGACGAAATGGAGCCAGGATTGGACCCCTCCATGATTACTACCTTTCTTGAAACTTGCATGAAGCTGTTGAGCGATAGTAAAGTCGTTAAAGGACTACAGTAGCTGATCACTAGGTGCACCAGATCGGGTGAGCCACGCATAGTCCAGAAAATAGGAAGACATGCCATATGTACTAGATGAGATATGAGAATGACATCGCAAATCAGCTAATACAAGATGGATCAGGTCATCCTGGACTTGGGCTTGGACATGAACGTGTTGCCTAAGCAAACATGGGAACGCATGGGCAAGATCGCACTGCAATGGTCCCTGATTCAACTAAGGATGGCCAACCAGCAAAAGATCTTACTGATGGGCCGACTGTAAGGGGTGACCATGGACATCGAAGGCATAAGTATGCAGACTAGTTTCAAGGTAATAGAAATTGTTGATGATAGTAATACCTACCCTACCTTGCTAGTGATTGATTTGGCCACAAACCTCAATGGGATCATTAATTTAAAGAGATGAAAAATGACATTCAAAAAGAATTCACTACGGGTAGTAGTTCCGTTGGACCCAGTAGAAGGAGAGCGCTACATTGAACTAGTGTGTGACGAGGAGAGTAACGATGAACTGGATTGTATATATCAGATAACATTGCAAGACTAGGATCAGATGCATCCCACAGAGAATGGAAGAATTTCATGGGAGTGTAAGAGCACTTGCACAATAGATTCAAATGAGGAGATCAAGTGATGGAAGAACCAACTGCAGGAAGTTACGACACTTAACTATAATATGATGATTTGATCATTGCGCCATGTGAGCATAGAATAAAGACAATAGCCAGTGGAGAACGACGCAATGAATGAGGGGAAAATTATCTAGCTTGGCACCTTAATCATAGCATAGTAGTAGCTTGGTGCGTCGACAGATGCACCGCGCGCACCGCAATGGATGATGCAGATGCTGAGATACAGGAGGTAGTTCCAGGTACGGATTGGAGGACATGTATGACAGTGTTTCTGGGAAAACTAGTGTATTTTCGAATGACTAGCCCTCTAGGTTTGGTAGCTACACTAGAAACAACATTTTAAAGCAATTCACGATTTCTTCTATGTATAATAGATAAGAGAAAGACAATGGAACCAACCTGGATCTTCCACTTAATCCCTTTCTTGATCTCTCTCCTCCTTGACAGAGCTTGCAAATCCTCTCCATACTTATCCTGCTTGGAGAGTACCTGTAGAAACACAGTAACAGAGAACCTTCAAAGCATCTTGATCTATTATAAGATAAGAATTACAGAATCGCATATATAATGAACATACAATAACATTCACAAATGATAACATTCACAAGTGCACAATTATATGGAAGAAAACTTGAAGAAATTTACTAAATATAAGGGAGAATTACAACCCATTTGCCTGATATAGCATCATCCTCCCAGCATGAGTCCATCTTCACCTCATGAAATAGCAAGGTCACACCAACAATACAATGCTCTTTCCTCAAATACAAACTATCAACACTTCCTTATAATTCACAAAATTCCAGCCCCTAGATCTCTTAGATGAGGGATACATTTATAGATGTGTGCAAGGGTGTGAGTCATCTCTGGGGTTTTGATTAGTGTCATTCCACTTGTTGCATTTGGTTCCACTTGGATATTTCTTGGATCTCTTATTCATCCCTGGGCGAATTCAGAGAGGCAAGTGGCATAGGAGAAGTTTCTAGAAGATCCGATGAGCATCCACTTAGCAAAATGTATAAGACATTTGTCCATCCTTGCCCATCGCACCCTAAAGAAGGCCTAATCCGTATGCATTGCCATCACACCTCACCAGTGTAGCAGTCAGTATGGTTCAGTTTAGGCCATTTCTGGATGGTTTTTTAGGTGTAAATTTTGGGGAATGATGTAATTAGATGACCATATTCTTTTAGGGTATGAAACAACTCTTTTAGGGGTTGATGAGCCCTAGTTTATCGACATATAAGTTTGGTTTTGAAGTTCCCAAATATATCTATAACAGTTTCCCCCTAAAGCATGAAGTCGTAAATCTTGATGTCGGGTGAAATTATTTATCATGAGGATCCAAGGTTTCAAACTGGAAGGTGACCTGTATAAGATACAATACAATACATCATCATCATATAATTTTTCATTATCTAGCTGAGGCGGGCATTCCCATGCTTAGCTTTATAAATTCATTTCATGTACATAGATCAAATAGTCATCTGCAGGTGCAGACTAGTGATTCTTGAGATGTAGTCATCATCCTTGTCTCAGATGACCATCTGTGTAGCGTCTTTGTACATTTGATGTTTTTATATCCCTGAATATATCGCAGCTTGGATGGATGAAACTAGATCCAGGGTCTTCAAACACATTCAATATTTTCCCGATGTACAAGTTAATCCATGTGAAGAGATGTTCTAAAGTCGAACATGGAAAGACATCGCTTGATTACTAGCCAATAATGTGAGTTGTTAATAGACACGAGAGGAATCACTGAGAATGATAATGACCCTCAAGGTACTACAGTACAATTTGTGTGGTGTGAAAATATGATCCGATGTTGAAAACCACACAAAATCTATCAGTTGAAGGCCATTGATGTCAACCTGTTTTCGGAAGTGAGAAACTTGCCATTGAGGCATGCAAGCTTCAAAGTACTGAAAGGGGTGTTTCTAAGTCAACTTCTTGGATAATGAGTTGATGTCGACAAGAAGTGACTCGTCGTAGAAGGGCCTTAATGTAACCCACATCTATGACACGAAACAAAGAAAATGATTTTCTGGAGGTGAAAACGATCTAACGACATAAGGTTCGGGAATGGCGGCCATGAAAAATAAAGGTTGAAGGTATTGGAGTGGATGAGGCATTAACTAAATTGTGGTTTCTCAACTGAATGGCTTCTCTTGAACATGTCGGTGGCACTGAGATGGATTGGTAGCGTTAATCCCAAAATATGGATGGTGTGGAAGACCAATGGTGAGATGACCGGTGAATGGAATAACCCAACCCGACTCAATGATGGTGATGGAGTGAAAGTGTCATGTTCAAGAGCGACCTGCTACCATAATTTCTTCAAGTTTTCTTCCCTTTTTCCCCAGTCATTGCTGACCAATGCCTCTTTATTTTTGTCAACCTTGAGGAGGATAACATATGCTTGCTCTATAATTTTCCCTTCGAGCAAACTTGTCGCTATGTTTTAACGAGTCTAGCGATAGTGAAACTTGTTCTTGTCTAGAATGGACAAGTTTATTGCTATCGTTGTAACAATTTTAACGACAAGGATAAATCGGTCCTTTTCATGTTTAGATAGTTTGAAAAGGGATGGAAAGGAAACTCCAGAAGTTCTTTTTTGTAGATTAATCCCTTAAGTCCGAAAAATGATAAAATAATACAAAAGGGATGACTTTTCTGATCACTTTAACGAGCCGAAAAAGACAAGCGCTCAAAATTGTTTGTGAGATAATCCCTCAGGCCCGAAAAAGATTAAAATATATAGGAGGGATGGCACTTCCAATCACTTTAATGAGCTAAAAAGACCAATTTCTCAACAATCTTTTCATATTTAGCGAGCTTGAAAAGGTTTTAAAGGAGACTTGTATTTTAGGAACGAGTGGTGTCTAGGGTAGCAACTAGTTTTGGGTAATCTTGGAACTTCGAAAAACATGGTGGTGTCTGGGAAGAGGTTGGGTAACAAGACCATTCGTCACAACTATTCCTCAAAAGGGTAAACAAACATGTGGAAGCATATTATCAACCAAAAGAATGGAGGTGATAGGAGGTAAACAGCCAAGGCTCAAAATGATGATAGCATGGAAATCACAAAGGTTATTTACTGAAGGTGGGTTCATTTTTTAATGATCTTGAACCATGGGGGAACTATGCTTGGTTTAGTTTCATTTTTTTACACAAGCTAGAAATGACAAAACTAAAAAGCTACAAAAGGCAAAACTAAAAATTGAAAATGGGAAAAATGTTTGCATGCCCCCAGCATGATGAAAAGGAGAATCTCTTGTAACCATACGGAAACCACTGAGGTTAGGTAGGATGGTTTCGCCCAGAAGACAAAACACTTCCTTGGCTTCATCCGCATAATAGATAAAGGTGAATGGTGTGTTAGACCAATCACATAACCTACGGGGAAACTTATCTTTTCAGCTGGGTTCGTTTGAGTAATCTTCATTGTTATTTTGAAGGTGGGAACAATGGTGGTAATCTTCCCAAAACGTCTCTCCTATCATCATTGGTTGGATGATTTCTTCATATGTAGAATGTATACGAGACCAAGGATCGGAATATGTACCATAATCTAAAGACCTATCTATCTAGACACTCATTGAGTGCTGATTTGGGTTTGCTGCCCAGGCCCAGAAAATTGATTACTAGAAAGATTCTATGGGGCTTGGTGGCAACACCTCGCGGTGATTTTCACTATGAAAATGGTTGGATTTCTTCTTTAACTCAGATGATGTAGAAGATATCATATGACAGGCTTCCACTGTGGCCACTTCCGCAAGACGAGATGGGGGTAGAAGGGCAAAAGTCCCCATTAAGGATGGGTCTTTCAGGAGACTTACTCTGACATTTTGAAATGATTGAGAACTTCCATGGATCAATGGAATGCTTCCAGTAGCTTGTGAACTGTAAGGAAAAAAGGCTAGTTGGTCAACAATTGTAATTCTAATTTGGAAGGAAAATGTAATCTTTCTGAAGTATGTAGACACAATGGTAGCCATAGAATAAATCCAAGGCCTTCCTAGAAAGATATTGTAATCAAGGTTTCCATCAATGACCTTGACTTCAATTTCTACTATCTTTCCCCCAGCTAAACTTGAAAGTTACTTAAAATCCCATACGGAGTGTATGTTCTTCCATCGAATGCTTTTAATGTCGTTGATGATCATGACAAGGGTGGTGAACCCAGAGTTTTCCAGCAACTCATTGACATAATACAGGTAGATGCCCCCTCATCAATGATTGTTTGATGAACAGTTTTATTGAGAGATTTTACCTATATAAGGAAAGGAAGTTGGGCCGGTAACTGAGATGTATATCCTTTATGATTAAATGCCACAAGATTGGAATCCGCTGGACCAATCCCACATATTGCTGATAACAAAGCCTGCTTTTGGGAGGGGCAATTCTGCAGTACCTCAAGTGTCGACATAGCAGACGGTGACTGAGTGAGATCCTCCACTATATTATAATTATGTGCTGCTCAAGCACGAGGATTAAATGTCGATTTATGTACGACTCCCTTTTGGTGACTTTATAGTTAATTCAGGAATAATGGGTGGAACAACTTCTGCCGAAGTCTGATCTCCCACCCCAAAACCCGACGGTGCGCATCCATATCGATCACGATCACTGTCCGACCGTTACCAGCACAAGATCATGCAAGATTCGCGGTTTTGCCCGGGCACTATCCTGCTACATGGCACCCCCATGCTAGATCGTGTGCTCACAAGGAAATATCTTTTTCCCTCCAAAAGCGATGTGATGTCCCTAAAAACTGCCTTCTTGCCAAGACCAAAAACCATCCACTATTCATTTGTAAATTTTGCACCAAAATGTAGCCGTTGCCTATTAAAACGTCGGAGAAGCCCCATTTAACCCATTTTTCTCTTTTTTACTGTGAATGTTGCTCAAGCGTTTCTGCGACACCCTAAGACTTTGCAACCAAAATTGATCATTTTCTACCACCCGAAGAAGCTCCAGACAACCATTTTGAGCATCCATTTCACAACTTAAGCCACCGTACCCTCTACAGCCACCGTTCAAACCAGTTTGCAAGCCATACCACCAAATTCCAGGTATTCTTGAGAAAAACCAGAACAACCCTCTCAATTTGAAAATGTACATTCAATTAAAAGCTTAATTAATTGAAATTAATTAAAATTTCCCTAAATTGAAGAGTATTTCAATGAAATACCCAAAGTCCTTATATTTGCAAACTGTAATTACCCTTTGTTGTAGCAAAGCTTCCACAACCTTACATCTGCAGCAAGCACAAGCCTAATCCCTATCCATAAACTCAGTGATGGCTTCCTAGACCTCTCTGGACGTGAGACACATGTCAACCCCTCACTTGGACATCGAACATTTGGCACTAGTAGATAGGGATTTTCAAATAAAAGATACTGCCTCCCCAACCTACCTTCTAATGCTCCACTTCTGGAGTAAGGAAAGCTTCCTAAAACATATCGATCACATCCATTTGTGGGAATCCAATTTACTCAAGTATTTATTCCCAGAAGTTCACCCATTCCATGATATCATACACTTATGTCATGCTTGCTATATCCCTAGACAAAGAGTTATTATTTCCCCTAATCAACAATTGTTATTCACAATGACTCTAGAGTCTATCAACCAAATGCTGCAAGTCCACCCTAGCCATAATGAGACCCCACTATCCATTAAAGACCTATTGTACCTATATATCACACTAGACCTAGTTAACATAAGACAAATCTTCCAGATTTTCATCATAGAATACTGCCATACTCCCACAGATAGTCCACCTTATGCTGCCACCATTTGTTTAGAGATAGGGAGACATATAATCACCATGCTCTCTTGCATCCTTGGATATACCACATATGAGCATGTGGATGAGGTTATCCTGGCCTTCTTGTCCATATTTAACTGAGGCAAGCCTATTGTTGTCATATACAACTATGCTCAGTTTATTGCAGACAGGATGCATGAACAGTTCACTTGACTACGAACTGAAAGAGTTTTCAAGTACTCTTGAGTCTTATTTCACATGTTTTTATATTATCAAGCATATAAATTCCCTTTCATCATCTAGAAGTTGGATACCAAGGGAAAAGAGATATCATTTGTTTACTGGACACCCTTGATCCAAAAATACTCCGCAACATTCACCTACAAATTTTTCATTGATTCATTTGTCCACCCAGGCATGAACATGCTCACCAGTAACACTCAACCCAGAATCAGCCAATCAATCAAGAGGGTGCTATAGTTGGCCAAAAACAACAAAGTGGGAGACTGGAATATGTACCAGAACCACACTGAAATTATAGTTTATGGCTGCCAACTAGCCCCTTATAAGCTGCCCAAATACCTCCCTATGAGGATATTTGTGCTTAAGTATTTTAGGCAAATCATCAATTCAGATGACGTCAACTTCCTAGCTCCTAGGAAGAAAACCCTGTTTAAAATTAAAAACCAATTGGGCCCCTTCATTTTCAATAACAGAGAGGCTGGACCAGAGGCTAACAAGATATTGCAACATATGAAATTTAGAAAAAATCTTCATGTGGTAGTATGACCCTCATGGGGTCATAAACAAGTTGAAACTCAAGGTCAAATTGGGATGTTTCATCCACCATTCAAGACCTGATATTGAGCAGTTTTCGAGCTAATTTGAATGGTTGGAAAATAAGTTGATGGACATGGATAGCACAGTAGTGGATGTTGAAAACACACTAATTGATGTTGAAAATATAATTGACGAGAGTTCTTTCTTGCGGGTTTTAGAACTAGGGGAACCAATGAGTAATCCTCCTATTTAACAAACCCCAACCAATGAGGGTAGGAATCCAAAAATAAATTGGGAGGAGGGTTCTAGTTCTGCCATGGAGACAACAAATGAGTACTTTGAACTCAAAAAAAGGCTCAAGTTGAATCCTGTGTCTGAACAGGAAGAGAACATTGAATCAGTGGAAATCCCTGACACTGAAATAATGGGAGAAAAAAGCAAAGGAACAGTTGCTTCAGGACAGATACAACAACAATCAACCTCCAAAACTCAAATTATTGAGAGATAGCTAAATGTTGAGGTTTAATCCTTCAGTAGGCTAGCAAATAAACAAAGGGACCTCAAAGACAGGTACAAGTAGATGAAGATGAGAAATGAGAAGTTAAAGGCTGAGACATATGCCCAATACTTCAAACACACACTAGCCAACCAGAGGAGGTTGATGTCAACTTTTGACATCAAAACATGAAAGATGCATGTATCGTTCATGCAACCAACTGTCAAAGAGCCAAAGACCTCAACTGATTACATAAAAAACGATTTCTAGGTATTGGCCAGGGATGTTCATCCCATTGACTAGATAGAGTTTCATAAACAGTCTAGAGAGATGATTTACTCCACCCTAACATGAAAGGCCATGGCTCCACACAGGCTATAGGGTTCACTTGACAATATCACAACCTAATGCAAATTGGAGAAGGGCTTGTCATAGCCCAAAGATAATAAGATCAAGTCATTGGAGGACTTGGTCATTGAGTTGGGCCATGATCCAAGTGACATTAAGACTGCTGAGAAATTAATAAGAAAGAATAATGAGGATATAGAAGCTCTCATAAACAACTAAAGTTGCATCATTTAGAACACCCACAAACAAAAGACGTTTTGAAAAGCCAAACAAATCATGAGGAGATGATGGACCTGGTGCTACAACTAAATGATCGACTAAAGGAGATGGAAAAAGATTTGGATAGCTTGATTCAGATAAAATAAGCTATTCTTGAGGATTCCCTTGCCACTATCATCCCAACAGTTACTACTGCAATGCCTTCCACTTTGGCAGCATCCTTAGCTCCCACAACTCCAATGGTATCAACACTGCCAAAATCTACACCGTCTACATCAGCAACAGGGTCAACAACAACGGGGTCTATAGGTGATGTGGCAAACAAGTTAGTCTAAGAAATGGGAGACATGTCCATTCAGACCACTGAAATGAACAAGCTCAAGAAGAAGGTGACCAATTTGGAAACTAACTACAAGGTTTCCCAGATTATGCACAAACAAGAAGTGCATAAAGAAACTAGGATGAACAAAAGAATAAAAATCCTGGAGAAGGAACTGACATTGAAGGAACCCCTTAGAGAAGGTAAAGAACAATTGTGGGCCAATATCATTGACTCTGTCAATGATATTTGTTCATCCATCCGAATAATTTTTTAGCAAATTTATTTGATAAAACAGGCTACAATAGCCATACAAAGAGTGAAAGTAGAACTTGGAGACATGCGAGAGGAAGCTACTAGTATCATACACTTCCTCAACTCCAAAAACAAGTATGAGTTGCAGGAATTAGAGAGATTTGATAGAATAGGTAAAATTTTGGAACTGAAAAGGGTCCTCACCAAGTGGAATTTAATGTTAAACCTGGAAGACAAGTGCCAAACCATGCAACTGGCCATTGACAGATTCATGGTTGAATTTGAAATGTTGAGGCAAAAGGGTTTACCAAATCCCTTGGTAATAAGCAATAAGTTAATGCCATAGGAGGACTATAAAAGAAAAATCATGGAAGTAGCTAGAGATCAAGTGAATACTTCATCCATGAAGGGGATATCTACTAGCAAGGTGTTATACCAAACTTTTGAGGATTTGTTTTGCCTCTAGCATAAGGTAAAACAAATTTTTGTGAATAAGCCTACTTTTCCCAAGTATACAAAGGCAGATGAGATTTACAGGAAGATGTTGAATATCCAATTACCAGATGTGGAAACATGGGAGAAATTAAATGACTTACTGTAGAAATTCAAAAGGTGAAAATGTACAGTAAGAAGTGAAAAGGAACACTAAAAGGATAATGATAGGTCAACCAGGTCAAAGTGTATCAGATGAAAGTGTATCGGCTGAAAGTTTAGAGTAAATAGAACATCCAACGTGAAGACCAAAAAGCAAAGTAGAGATTAAAAGGCAAAATATCAAAGATTAAAGCCAGCAAAACCTAATAAGTAGGGACAACAAGCATCAGTTCAATATCTGTCTCTATATTCTCGCATGAAGATATTCCTCCTAGATTAATTTCCAAGATAGTTTGGGATATTTTGTAAATTATTTTTGTATAAATACTTCATAATTCGAAGTATCGAGGGTGGATTGCTATACATTTGTAAAATTATTTTGATCATAAACCAGAGGGTTATTATATCAATTTTCAAGTCAACAGCCTGGAGCAAGTAACAAAGAGATTGCATTAAAGGAATCATGTGTAGAGCTATTACACTGAAGTATTTTATTTTTCAATTTGTTATTCTGTGATGTTTTTCTCAAACTTAAATGTTATCTGAAGTTGAATGAATTAACTAGAAGTTTATTTCAGAATTTGTTTAAGTACACTCTGTTTGCCACAGTTAATCATTTACATGTTTTCTTCTGATATCCGGATCTGGTAATCCTTAATTGCTCTCCCATCCCGGTTGACCTCTTTCACTTTATTCATAATCCAGCATAAGGAACCCTTATTTCCTCTTTGGATCTGATTGAAACCACTTCACCATCCATCCTTGAGATCTGAGGTAGCTCTGCTATCTTGCCCTATAAACACTTTTTTTAGAACTTGATCTAGTCATGTTTGTCTGACATTTGACCCCATATCCCAATGGTAAAAGACACCCCTCTTTCATCTGAGTAAGTGATCCCACCACCAAATCTAAATTAAAACCCAAGCACAATCATGACTAACCTAAAATAAAATAACTAAACAAAGTTAAATAAAAAAGAGAGAGCCCTCTCTGAGATTAGGAAGTCTAGATCCTAATATCCAAAGTTGGTTTGTGGTTACCTCTAATCGTTTCTTTCTCAAACACTCAAGAGAAATATTGGAGTGATGACATATAGAAACATTTCCTAGAGAACAAATGCTAGAAGAAAGGATAATAAAGTAGGTCAAAGAAAAAGGAGCACTAGGAAACTTCCAAGGAGAGAAGAAGAAGTGAAATGGGGAAAATACAAAAAGATAATAGCTAGAGAACACTAGTGCAAATATCATAACAACCACTATAACATTGATGGTCATATAGAGAAGAAGTGTTTAAATTTGCATCTAGAGCTCAAAGAAAAGAAAAAAAGATTGAAGAACGCATGCCCATAGATTTGAGAAACCAAATGGAAAATAACTTGAACGTGGATGAAATTGAGTAGTATTTAGTTTATAAATTAGTGCAAGTGAAGCTGAGTAGTTTTTAACAAAAGGAAGAGAGGTAAATGAATAGACTATTTCATATAAAGATATAGGTCAAGAAGAAAAGAATTTGATGCTCTATTTGACTTTAGATCACAAGAAAGTTTCATACCAACAAATTTGGTCAAATATCTAGGACTACAGAGTCATGACCATCCTAGCCCATATCCATTGGGTAACTAAATAATACCAAATCAAATTTTCTACGAGCTTTGACTTTATTAATGAAATAGAATTTGATGTAGTTCCATTAGATGCATGTCATGTTGCTTGTTTGTCTCTATATGTACATGTAGGATGCAATATTCATATGGAGATCCAACAAGGAAAACCTAATCAAGGACGAAATGTCCTTCATCATCAATGCACGTAAGGGTAAGTTGAAGATCTTGCTTGTAAGTGCTAACAGGGCCAAAACATTGATTAATTTTAGCAAGAAAATGTTTTGTTATTTTTAAAAGAAATATAGTCTATAAAAGATTCCATTAGAGTTAAGTCATCTTTTGAGGGGTATACTAATGGGTAGAAACACAACTAGAAAAGTTTCTATAGGTATGCATGGGTGTACTCCCGGAGTCTAAAGGGATACCACCTAGGAGGAAAGTGGAGCACAAGATCCAATTTTTTTTCAACTCTTTGATTCCAGACATTGGGTTGTACATGTAGTGTGTTATAAAGGAAAACAAAGTGAAGAAGTAGTTGTATTAACTATTGGAATAGGGTGTCATTTGACTAAGCACCTCACCATGTACTTCACCCATAATCATGATGACAAATAAGGATGGGACTTGTTGGATGTGTATTGATTACAAAGCATTAAATAAAATTATGCTCAAGACTATGTACCCCCTACCTAGGTAGACGCTCTACTAAATAAATTGTAGCAAGCCAAGTACTTCACCAAGTTGGACTTAAAGTCAAGGTATCACCAAATTCGAGTTAGAGAAGAGGATAACTGGAAGACTACCTTCAAAACTAGGCAAAGATTTTATGAGTGGCTAGATATGTCAATTGGTTTACGCAATGCACCAACTATGTTCATAACGTTAATGGCTAATATATTGCACCCCTTTTTAGATTTATATATGTTATTATTTTTTTGGATGATATAATGGTATACAATGCTACTTAGAATAATTACACCTCACATTTGATGGAGGTTCTAGAGACATTAAAGAAGCACCAATTTCTCATAAATTTTAGAAAGTGTGATTCTTCACAACAATTTTTAATGTATCTAGAATATGTGATAGGTGGGTGAGAGCTAAAAATAGATCCTACCAATATGGAGGCCATCTTGAAGTGGCTAGTTCCTATTAATGTTTCTAATGTCGAGAGTTTCATCGGGGCAACACAACACTTGAGGAAATTTATAGTTTATTTTTTAGTAGTAACAACACCACTTCACACCATAACAATGAATAGCTAGAAATTCCAGTGGGAAAACGGTTAACAGAGGGCCTTTGGAAAGTTAAAGAATAAGGTCATTTAAGCATTGGTTCTAGCATTACTAAACGTGTGGCGCTTCAAAATGGAGATAGATGCGAGTGGTTATGCTATGGGAGCGGTCTCAATGCAAGAAGGATGACTTGTATGCTACCATTATAAAGTATTGTGATTGGGAAATTTTCAATTACCTTACCTATGACATGGAGCTCTATGCCCTAGTGCAAGCTAGGAAGAAATGGAAACACTATCTAATGGGAAATGAGATAGTAATCCACATAGATCAGTAGCCTCTATAGTTATTGTAGGCCTAGAGTAAACTAAAACAAACCACTAGGCCATGATTAACTATGGTGTACAATAACCCACATGATAACCATGGTCTTCTATAGTTAAGCGTTGACAATAATGGTTAACCATATTCCTATAAAATCACCTATAATTGATCATTGTTAAATAAATTTAAGCGGCAATCAAAACTATTTTACATATTAATAATAAATTAGATAAATATTATTAATAATAAATTAATATAATGTTTTTAATATTATTAGTGAAATTATTAATAATATTATTAATAATATTAACTTGTAAAAGTTTATAATAAATGTTACAATATAGGTTAATATATTAATAACACATAATTTAATTTAAACATGTATTCATTTATAGAATCTTACATTAACTTAACAGTTATTAGGGAAACCTAGTTTTAACCCAACAAAGAATGATTTAATAAGATCGGAATCAGTGAAAGGCATCATTTGCTGATAGGGTTTGATGCACATGCGGGCACAATTATGGTCTCGCTACACTTGTTACTATGAAATATATAGCGGACAAGGAGAAGGAATGGAACCACGAACATCAAATAGACCGGACATGTCGGGAGAATGGTCGAGCATATCGAAGCAGGAGAACCACGGGGAATAAAATAGCGAGGAGAGAATTTTATTTTTTATTAATTATATACCTAACCATGAAAAGTTTTTGAGTTTTTAAAATTTTAATTTTAATTTAACGATTAATAAGAGATGAT
>APFE031261491.1:194085-206876 GCA_000404065.3 Pinus taeda
GAGTGATATTAGTGGGAAAACCTAATTACGCCATAAGGCGTTTCCATTTGAAATGAATTGCCGTGGTAGTTTCCATGTCTTATTGTCCACTGTAGATTTGTGTTGTTAGACGATTGAACCAAATTTGACGATTGAACCAAATTTGATCGTTATCAAAAACGGTTCATTAAACTGAAACGTTCAAAAATTTTCGTGTGGCCGTTCTCGTTGCATGACACTGAAAGGTTTCGAATTTTCGTATCGCCGTTCCTGCTCCACGGCCGTGTACATATTTACCAGCTTCTGCGTCTCTTTGCTTTCAGCGTCCTCTTTTCCGTTCTCTGTTTTATTTTGTTCTGTTTTATGATAAGTGCTGTGAATAGGTCAGTTCAGTAGGTAATTTTAAGAAATGTAAGGACACTTCATGATTTTCTGGGTTGTTCATGTTAAGTGCTGAAAATCCAAGGCCGTGTGAGCCAAGGGAAAATCGACGAGGGACATGAATAATCTGACTACGCATTAAATCTGGAAATTACCCAGATGAAATGTAGTGTTCCCATGATTCATAATTGTTGATATAAATTATTTGGGATTCTCCATTTGGTGAATTAAACAAGCAGAGGATCCGACATGGCAGAAGTTCTGCTGCCAAACAGCTCAAACTACGCATTAAATCTCGAAATTACCCATATGAAATGTAGTGTTCCCGTGACTCATAATTGTTGATATAAATTATTTGGGATTCTCCATTTGGTGAATTGAACAAGCAGAGGATCCGACATGGCAGAAGTTCTGCTGCCAAACAGCTCAAGGTACGTCTTCTGGATTTCATACTTTTGTTAGAATCGATTTATCCATTATTAGATGGTCTATTTGTTCAACATCTATAATCTCATTCTCTGCTATACTGGTGGCTTTGCCCCATATTTGTTTTCATTGATGCGTATGGAGGAATAAAGAAGCATCAGCATCCTGGTAATTATTATTTTTATACATGGTCTATTTGTTCAACATCTATAATCTCATTCTCTGCTATACTGGTGGCTTTGCCCCATATTTGTTTTCATTGATGCGTATGGAGGAATAAAGAAGCATCAGCATCCTGTAATTATTATTTTTATACATTTGGTTTATTTACTTTCTTGGAGTGGTGGCAGCTTCAGAGATTTTATTCAGCTGGCAAATAGAGTCCCCATTGATCGTTTCTTTGTGTTCTTGGAACGGATCATCATCAAGCTTGCAAAGGTATGACAGTTACTTCGAATCTCCAATTTTATTTTTTAGTTCATGCCTGGAAATTATTCCGAAAATTTAAATATACTTACCCCAGTGCCTAAACAGTAAACTTCTCTGCACATTTGTGCTGGAGTAAATAGCTACTCATTTGTTTGTGTAAATTATTGTGTTGTTTTTATCTTTTTTTTTAATTCTTCAAATCTGCCGTGTACTGATCATGTGTATTAGAAGTAGTTTTTATTTTATTTTATTTATTTAATAGATCTTAATAATCTCTTTCAATAAATTGGGATCATTGACGGTTTTAGGATAAGGAGCATTTAAATTGACAAAAAATTGACACTCTCAGGGGCATCCAATCTCACAAATTGCACCCAAATCAGTGTCAAGGCAGTTTAACTTTTAAAAAGAAAGGTTTTAATCGATTTCTGACGATTTAAATGTTTTGAATATAAATCCCTTTTAAACTCTTTCATTTTTTTCAAAGGTAAGCGTTGTTGGACGATTTCTGCAATCAGCAAAAAAAGGTAATCTCGAAGCCGGATCCGAATATATGTCCTTGCGCAATTTATAGGTACTCTCAGTCGTCAAATATCCTTGGGCACTTTAAGCGTTACAATCCTTGCTGGTTTATATTGAAATAAAGGAAAAAACTATTAAAAAATTAATAAACCAATCAGATGGATTGAATGGCTTTTCAGAAATTATACTAATTATCGTCTTTGGCCTTTCTTGAAATATCTGTGAATGCTTGAAAGATTAGGATTTATAACCAATGCTTTAGTCTCCCTTCTCATTTTCCATATGGGTTCAGACGCCACAATAATGGCTTTCACAGCCTCGGTGCTCCTCCTAGTGTTTTCAGCCCAGGCTCAAGGAAAACAGGAAATCGCCCTTACCAGAAAGAGAGCCTAAGATTAGTGAATCCCTTATTTAATCTTTTGCATTCCAGACGATATGAATAATGCCTATATCATTTGCACAGTCTGCGAAGTTAAAGGGAAAAACTCTTTAGCTATTTTGTTTTGGATACCCAAAGCCCGAGCCTTATCCACATGATTGGAGGCTCAATCGTATTCTTAAGTATTAATGACCCCTTGATCAGGCGCACTCAATTCCCTCCACCATTTTCAGTGATTCTCTTTCGAATATTGGCAACTAAAATCTCGAAATTAACTGATTTTTCATATTGCAAATTTAGGGGAAAAAAAATATTTTACAGCAGTTTACGGTCAACGGGTTTGCAGATTTGGATTGTTAAGGTTGAAAACTGTAAAACTCCTGAAATTAATAGATTTGTTTGTTAACATAAAAACTATTATTAAAGGGTTTACAGATATGGGTTGTTAAGATTAAATCTGCCCACTTTCAGAGCAAAATAGCAAATGATCAATTGCTGAAATAGGCAAATTCGTTGAGCAAAATTGATTCGGAGACCTCAAAACGAAACCCTTTAATATTATAGTTTTCAATTACTGAGAATGTGGTTAATGTGTTAGAATTGCAGCTTCTCGATTACCAATTGATTTCTGCTAAAAGTATTAAAGAAACAAGGCATCAAATTAGAAAAAAGTTAAGCAGTTGAAGAGACGAAGAACGTGCCACTATAATGTTGTAAACCAGACTTCTGAAAAATGCTAATCACCACAGCGCCCTTGCAGGTCGCAGGTAAGAATGAATTTCTGGAATAGCAAGGTTTTTAATCCAATAATGCCGGCTACAGTAAAGGCCTCCAGACATGACACCGAAATATTACAGGGAGGACGTTACCGCATCTCGCATTTTTCTTATCACATCCTTTGAAGTTTACTGGCATCTTCCCTGTCACATCCTTGAACCTAAAGCGAGATTTAGGATTGGCTGGCATTTGATGCTAACGTGCCATAAAAGACTTTGCGAGTTTACGAGATATATCGATAGGAATCTACAGAAAACACATATGTGGATATTGTTTAGCTTACAGCCGTGCGCTACACTGAACTGTCATGGATAACATCAACAGCTCGTCGGAATCTTTCAGGAAAATCTCCTAAAATTACGTTTTATTACAATAATAATATTTGCAAGCTGTTCATTGACATATAGTGTAGCCTTCGTCGTAATCTTCTGAAAAACCTCTCAAAATAACGTTTTATTGAAATAATACTCTTTGCAAATTGTTCAGTAAGATCTTCCGTATCTCTGATCTCTGATCTTTAGGTTGCACTGACCTATACGGAACACTATGTTACCAAAAACGAGAAACTGACTTATACGGAACACTATGTTACCAGAAACGAGAAATGAAACGAAGTTTGGAGGTTTCGCATTCAAGAAAAGAGGAGAGATAAAAAAACAAGAAAAATGTGAAAAAGATAAAACAAAGCACACATCATCCACATTTTGCAATAATGTGGTTCATAAGTAGTTGTTTATAGGCTTTGGTTGCTCACATAGACCATTCTCAAATATTCATAGTGAGAAACAAAGCTTGTGTTGCTTACATAGTTCATTCTCAAATACGGATGTTTGATCCTCTAACAGTGAAGAAACCTTTGGCATTGAACTCAAGCTTGATTTGACCTTTCCATTTCCAGTTGATTTGGACCTAGTGAGAGTGAGATCTTTTTGAAGGCCATATCCCTAGAAATTTCCTGATGAGTACATGATCTCGCATATCATGTGTATATTCTCCCATATTATTTGAGCGAACCTCAAATTTGGGCTATATTGTAGTATTTGGTAAGCAACTACTAGGATGTAGTTTCCCTAGTGGGTAATAGGATGGTGAAGATTGAATTGAGCTCCATTGGGATTGGGGGATTGAGCCAAAAGTAGAGGGTTGTTTTGTATAGTGAAGGGAAACTCCATTGAGTATATTCTCCCATATTATTTGAGCTAACCTCAAATTTGGGCTATATTGTAGTATTTGGTAAGCAATTACCACACAAAACCTAAAAAAAATTACTATCAAACTTTATAGTTAATCCATTATAATAATAATTAATCTTTATAATAATAAAAATAATATATAATGTAACCATGTGCATTTAAATTTATAGTTTTGTATAAAAAGACTATTATTAAATATTAAATACAATAAAACTATATAAAAAAATCTACACTAAATACACTTTTAAATAAAATTAATACATAAAAGAAAACATAATTAAAACATTAAAAAACATAGCAAGAGACAATGTTGTTAAAATCTCTAAATAGACAATATTGTGTAAGAAATTTTAGGCTATATAGAGTAGACCATGAAACCACCTCAAAAAATTTAGATTGGGCCCAAAGTTACAATGAAACCAACATTACAAACTAGCGAGAGCAACATTTCTCGAAAAACCAACCTTTGCCTTTTTTATTCTGCTAAACGTCCAATTGGAATGAGACCAGCCTTACAAAGGAGCCAGAACAATGTTTCTCAGAAAACCGTGTCAAAAGCCCATTCGTTTCTGGAGAAACCGATTTCATGGGTTAAAAAACGAAAACGACCGTACAAAACGGCGTTTTCCGTACCGTTCCGTTTTCTTTGCGTTTTCTTTCGGAAACGAATGCTCTCGTCGCATTTCTGGTAACTATGTTCCCCACCCCATATATATATATTCCTTCCAACAAAAAAATTGTGGGTAAACTCATAGTATTCTCTGCATTTTGTGGAGGCCACCTTATGTAAATTAGCATTCTAGAATATAGAGCCTGACCTGGTGGGGATAACAAGTGAGGTACATAACAGAGGGAACCATCCCAAGTAATCGATTCTAAACGATTATAATCTTGGAAGCCAAACTAATATTAAAGCAATCAACTATTATTCAAATCTCAATGACTACTCAACTAATATTCAACTCTCAACAACCAATTAAGGTACCAAGTCACGCACACATGAGCATGTTATTACTGGGAATATGCAATGACACACAACAAGTGTAGTATTCTAACATACTAAGCCATAACAAGTACATGTTCAATCTTTATTTCTGGTCTCTTCACCTGTTCCAATATGGGTTCTTTACAAATTCAACTTGTACATGCAAAATGCAAACATCGCTTTATATTAGTTGATCCTAAATACTTCTTGTCTTAAACTCTGAGATTACTTTTCTTTAATATTGTTTCCTCATCTTCATCAATAACTATTTTCAACACCTCTGATCTGTTATTACGCTTTCCCTTTGAAATGAATTGCCCTAGCCATTGCCGTGTCCTATTGTTCACCGTAGATTTGTGTTGTTAGAGGATTGAACAAAATTTGATCGTTGATCAAAAAACTGTTCATTAAACTGAAACGTTCATGAATTTTCGTATGTCCGTTCTCGCTCCATGACATTGAAACGGTTAGTGAATTTCCGTCTCGCCGTTCCTGCTCCACGGTAGTGTACATATTTACCATCTTCTGCATCTCTTTGCTTTCAGCGTCCTCTTTTCTTTTCCGTTCTCTGTTTTATTTTGTTCTGTTTTGTTTTGTTATAATTGTTTATAAGTTTCCTTTAGGTTTCCTCTGGTATCTTCTATGATTTTTTGTGATGCTGTGTATTTCTTCTTTTTTTCCCATTGTTGTACAGTTTAAATTTATACGATCTTCATTATATTTTATGTACATTTTTCAGTTTAATTTTTAATGATCTTCATCATATTTTCTCTGGGGTTTTCACGCATGAGAGTAAAACTTTTAAATATTTGAACTCCTCAGCATGTACGGTTCTCCTATATGAATATCTGCAATCGGACATGGAGTTTAAGCAGTATTGGAAGAGACCAGGGAAATAATTACTTCCTTCTGTGAAAGATTCCGTAAAGAGTTTGGAAAAAAGGTTTGTGCCAAGGGTGAATAAACTAGATCCTGGTTTGCAGTACTGGTCAGTGATTTTTTTTTGCTAACATGTAATATATTTTTGACATTTTTTTGTTGTTAATTGGTATTGAAATCTGATTAAATTTACATTCCTCATCTCTGCCATTTACAAAGGATTGCCTATATATATTCGCTATCTCTACCAGCTGCAGAGGATTTTCTTTAAGTGGAATTGGAGGAGGGGCTGCTGCGGCAGATTGGCTTGTTTCCTGTTCGCACACTCATTGTTTTGACAATTGCCCACTCATTGTTTTGACAATTTGTAGAATAAAATAATAGCCATGAATTAACTCTTTAATATCTTGCATTCAAATTTGTTTTGCAGATTTAACTGGAATTGGAGAAGGGGTTGCTGCGGCGGATTGACTTTCATTGAAGGAGGGGCTGCTGCGGTGGATTGGCTTTCGTTGAAGAAGGGGCTCTGGCGGATTAACATTGTGCGAAATTCAAAATATGTGAGCCCGCCCACTCATTGTTTTGACGATTTAAAATCGTAGTAATAAATTTTACTAAATAAACATATATATTATATAAGAAAAAAAGGCTCTTAACTGAAGCTACAAATTTGTCCTACAGATTTCATAGTTATATTTTATATTTTATATTTTAATTTTAATTTTAGATTTATTAGCTATATCTTATATTACATATTTTAATTTTCAATTTATTAGATATCTTTTTAACCTATTTTAATTTTAATGACTCTGTGTTATCTTTTTATTAAATGTCTTTTTTAACATGTTAATTTTAGTGACTCTCATATTACATCTTTTAATTCTAAATTTATAAGTTATATTTTTTTACCTATTTTAATTTTAATGAATTTAAACCTAATGTTGAAATTTCTAACGTGTTGCATTCAAATTTGCTCTCATTTGCTTCTTTTGTACTAAAATCTTCGTAGTATGTTGATTAAGTCAACTCCTAGGGAACGAGAGAGTCGTCCTTTTGTGCAGTAAAGGATGGATTAATGGGAATGGAGTGAGGAAATGGAGGGCAACCAATATTTAAGTAATGGATTAATGGGAATGGAGTGAGGTAATGGAGGGCAACCAATATTTAAGTAATAATATTTAACAGGCTATAACCTCAGCTCATTAATGCTGGCTGTAATTAACAGGGCATAAACTCATTAATGCGCACAGATAGATAATGTACATACAGCCGACATTAATGGGTGTATAGACTAGGAAATAGGTATATACAAATTTTTACGTATTTTATTCCTCATGGATTTGAATACAATCTTTCAATTAATGCCCGGGGAATTTTGAAGATTTGAATACAATCTTTCAATTAATGCCAGAGGAATTTTGAAGATTTGAATACAATCTTTCAATTAATGCCTAGGGAATTTTGAAGAGGAGACCAGGGGTGCTACAATATAAATAAAATATTTTTCAACAAAAAAGATTTGCAGTGTGTCATAGTAAAATAGCTCCAAAGACAACAATCTGAGAGGAAGAACAAATGGCTTTCCTTTAGTGCCTACCTAAAATGGATTTCCATTAATAAGGAACGCAAATGGATTTCCACTAATAAGGAACGGAGGGATTTCAATTATATTATTTTTCTACACAAGAATATCATTTATTGTGAGATAAAAAAGTTTATAATATTCATTGACAATGATGTAGACCAACAGGGTTGTATATACAAAGATTTGCAGGGATTTCAATTATATTATTTTTCTACACAAGAATGTCATTTATTGCAAGATAAACAAGTTTATAACATTCATTGACAATGATGTAGACCAAAAGGGTTGTATATACAAAGATTTGCATGGTATGTTTTCTGGAGGGTATGTTTAGCACCCCAGGTGCCTCCTCTTAGGCTATGTGAACTTGTCTTCTTTATGATTGACTCTACTAACCATATCAACAAGAACATGAATGAATTGAATTTTAGCAACGCCCATAGACTAAGCTGTGAATATATTGTACATTTGTTTTGCATCGTTAAAAACTATATAGCCTAACAAACATTGGCCTCAATGCTAACCCATAATAGACATTGGCATCCTTCACATTCACATTCCAGTGGAGAGGAAGAGCAGTTCCTCTATAGCAAATGTTGTTGAGCATGGGCCCTATAGCCTAACAGACATTGGCCTCAATGCTAACCCATAATAGAGATTGGCATCTTTCACATTCACATTCTAGTGGAGAGCAGTTCCTCTATAACAAATGTTGTTGAGCATGAGGCCCTTCTATAACAAATTAGAATAAGATCATCTACATATAGAAGCAACTTTACCACATAGCTTGCTAGATGAACACCTTCTCCATCTGCTTTGCTTAACCAAGCTTCCAACTTATCAATATATCAATCAAATAACATGGGGAAAGGGCAAGGAAACAGAGGTAGGAGAAGGGAATGCTAAAGGCTTCGACAAATGCAAATATAAATATTAAGCATTATGCAATAATTCAATTATTGAGAAAAGTCTTTTGGTAGAAATCACATAACATAAATTTTTGGCCGATGCATTTCGAACCAACCAGTGTGGTTCATCATCTGGGCCTAATGATGAAACACACTGGTTGGTTCGAAATGCGTCGCCCAAAAATATCTCTTATGTGATTTCTACATAAAGATTTTTCTTATTCATTATGGATCACAAAAGCTTGAATTCAAAAATTCAATTATTGGTTTACTCTTTCTATCTTTATCTCTTGAAAGAACAGTGTTTACCGGAAAGTATGCCTTGGATATTTCTTCGGTGATGTACAGGCAATGGAGGCTTGACAAACAAGGGTTACTTGCAGATCTCGTGGAAAGGTAATCATAATTGTTGTTGTACATACACCATGGAGTTAAAGACTAAAATTTATTTAGGTCAGTGATCTAATTACTGTGCACAATTGACCTCTCATTACTTGGTTGGTGAACTTTCCAAGGACCAGTTTTCAATGTTGGGCTTCTCCCAATTTATTATAAATATGGACGATCTCATTATAATTATATTGTATCTCTCTGTATGCAGATTTTTTCTTTTAGTCAGTTCTGTTTTTTACTGTAATGTGTTATGTATGGAATTCAAACTCTGGTATGATGTTGTGCTGATTTGTGCTCTTTGTTTTCTAAACAGTAATCAATACTGTTTAAAATCTGAGCCTCATCTTTATGTCAACCATTTGAATTTTTATTAACATTTTTACCTGAATGTGGCTACAACTTGACAGGGGTATGGCAGTGGTGGACTCATCAATGCCTTACGGGCTGAAGCTGATTATCGAAGACTACCCTTACGCTGTGGATGGATTGGAGATATGGTTGGCAATAGTTTCATGGGTTGAGTACCTATCCTTGTACTACCAAAATGATGATGCAGTGAAATCTGATACAGAGCTGCAAGCATGGTGGAATGAAATCAGAAATGTTGGTCACGGAGACAAGAAGGATGAGACATGGTGGTACAACATGGAGAGCGTGGAAGAAGTTGAAAAGGCAATAACGACAATCTTATGGGTGGCCTTAGCTCTTCATGCTGCAGTTAATTTTGGGCAATACCCTTACGCCGGATACATGCCTATTCGTCCCACCATAAGGAGAAGGTTCATTCCAGAAAAAGGTTCCCAAGAATAAGAAATGGCTTAGTTAAGATAGATTATAAATGGAGGCACAAGTTCTGAGACTCTCATGGTGTTATTTCAATACATTGGCCCTGTTCAAGTTTGAATGATTCAGAAATTAGCAGATCTATTAGATAGTGGAGGCAGGAAATTTGCACTTCTTTTCTGTCAAACCTGGTAGCTAATAAAATATGAGAAACAACTTAATCACACACCTTTTGGTAAAAGCCTAATACTAAGAAGGCAGATATAAGTGGATGATTAAGATTGTTTATATGTTTAGCCAACAGTTTTATTGGTAACATGCTTAGTTTGAACTTTTGGTGATATTGTTTCATCACATAGGCTGAGTACAGTTTGGTGAATTGTTACTGGAAATATACTTAAATCAGGATAAAATTATAGGTGGTAATACCTAGTTGAATGGACAGTCCCACTATATTGGCCCTTTTGAGGATTATTACTTGACCAGTTTGTTGCCTTAGTCTGCTGAGTACATTTTTTTTTTGTTGGTTGGTTGTTGTTGTAATTTGTAAATTGTATAGGTGATTTTCATTCACATGCTTATTGGAATAGCTGGCTTCTTGAATAGGGCAGTCATGTAGTTGAGTATGTGAGAGGGGTTTGTAGAACACATTATCTAATGAACTCTTATGTAGAGGAAAAAAGTCTCACTCATAGCCTACTCGGGGTTTCAGATGGGAATTTCTTTTATAGATTCATGTATTCATAGATGGATATGATATTTTCAGGCTCTCTGGGACAACAGACTCTTAATTATGGCATCTGGATTGAATAAATGCTCTGTCTATCAGCAAGACATATGCTTCTCGTTCAATTCTCTTCCTGAAGAAGGATGGCACATTAAGGCTAGTTGCAATCGAGTTGATCCTACCCCCTTCAGAAGATCAGGCAAGTGTTGGGAAGGTGTTTACTCCAGCAGAGGAAGGCGCAAAAGGAGATCTATGGCAGTTGGCTAAAGCGTATGTGACCATTAATGATTCTCGTTACCATCAGCTTATTAGTCACTGGTAAAACCCAAATAGCCACAACTAATAGAATACCTACAAAATTTGTTTGATATTTACAATATCATTTTATATATAGTCCAGACTGAGACTGTAATAGTCGGATTCTTTCGGGCTCAAGACTCATGCAGTTATGGAACCATTTATTATTGCTACTAACAGACAGCTGAGTGTGATGCATCTCGTTCACAAGCTATTGAGCCCTCATTTCCAGGACACAATCAACATCAATGCTCTGGCTCGCCAGATTCTTATAAATGGCGGAGGCATTCTTGAAAGAACAATGTTTACTGGAAAGTATGCCTTGAAGATTTCTTCGGTAGTGTACGGGAAATGGAGGCTTGACGAACACGGGTTACCTGCAGATCTCATGAAAAGGTAATCATAATCGTTGTTGTACATACACCATGGATTTAAAGACTAAAATTTATTTAGGTCAGTGATCTAATTACTATGCGCATTTGACCTATCATTACTTGGTTGGTGAACTGTCCAACGACCAGTTTTCAATGTTGGGCTTCTCCCAATTTATTATAAATATGGATGATCTCCTTACAATTATACTATATCTCTCTGTATACAGATTTTTTGTTTCAGTCAGTTTTGTTCTTTACTGTAATGTTTTATGTATGGAATTCAAACTCTGGTATGATGCTATGCTGATTAGTGCTCTTTGTTTTCTAAACAGTAATCAATACTGATTAAAATTTGAGCCTCATCTTTATGTCAACCATTTGAATTTTGATTAACATTTTTACCTGAATGTGGCTACAACTTGACAGGGGTTTGGCAGTGGTGGAATCATTAATGCCCTACAGGCTGAAGCTGATGATCGAAGACTACCCTTACGCTGTGGATGGATTGGTGATATGGATGGAAATAGTTTCATGGGTTAAGGAGTACCTGTCCTTGTACTACCAGAATGATGATGCAGTGAAATCTGATACAGAGTTGCAAGCATGGTGGAACGAAATCAAAAATATTGGTCACGGAGACAAGAAGGATGAGACATGGTGGTACAACATGGAGAGCATGGAAGAAGTTGAAAAGGCAATAACAACAATCATATGGGTGGCCTTGGCTCTTCATGCTGCAGTTAATTTTGGGCAATACCCTTACACCAGATACATGCCTAATCGGCCCACCATAAGCAGAAGGTTCATTCCAGAAAAAGGGTCCGAAGAATAAGAAATGGCTTAGTTAATATAGCTTATAAATGGAGCACAAGTTCTGAGACTCTCTTGGTGTTATTTCAATTGAAACTTTGATGTTCAATCATGTTTCCCACACAAAGGTAGACCATTTTCTTCCAATCTTATCTAAAGAGGTCATGATTTTGTTTGGACAGAAATTTCCGAAATTTGATTGTGGGAGTGTTTAATTTTTTTTTGGATGGCGGAAATTGATTTAGCATCCATCATGAATGCCTGGGCACCCAAAATATTGAAGCTTGGCTGTTGTAATTGACATTTAAAAAAAAATTAGCTAGGTTTTTTCAAAATCATGTTGTAATTTCTATCATTTTCTGTGCAAAATTAAGGCACTCAAAATTCTAAAACGTGGCCACTTTAATCCACATTTTCAAAAAATTTAGCTAAATTTTTTCAAAATCATGCTGGAATTTTTATTATTATCATCATGGCTCCAACAATTTTTCATGCATTTTCAAATATGGAACGACGACCATGATGTTGTTCACAATGTTGTATCGTTTCTTTCACCTCTTCCATTACAATATAATAGTATTTTCTAATAACACCATAGATATGTAGCATATGGAAAAATTACATCTCAGAAGACAAGAAAAAAAAAACCAATGAAAAAACAAAACAAAAACTTTAAAATAACATACAAAAACATGTTCACATAAACAAAAACAACAACATGGATAATGGATAACCTCTACAAGACATTACTATTATTTACCATATTTACCAAATAGCCATATTTGAATACACATAACTAATCATTTCAAGTATAACTCATTATCATCCACCCTAGCTTTCAACAATGTCCATTCATATGTTGCTTTTTTTCCACACACTGCTATTATTTACAAAATATCCATATTCAAAATACACATAAGTAATACTTTCAACTCTAACTCATTATCATCCACCCTTTTGTTTC
>APFE031261492.1:663-17912 GCA_000404065.3 Pinus taeda
GATCTTAGCTTAAGAATTTGATGTCCAGATTGTTTTTCAACAAAGGCCTTAAAGGCCAAGAATTTGTTAAATACTTCACTCTTGAGTTTTAAGAAGTATACCCAAGTGCGTCTGGAGAAATCATCAATGAAAGTTAAGAGATATTTGTAGCCAGAGAAGGAAACAACTGAAAGTGGACCACATAAATCACTATGCACAAGTTGTAGAGGGGCTGAGGCGTGCCAAGAGGCATGTTTTTCAAAACTGTCCCGATGATGTTTTCCGAGTACACATCCAGAACAAACACCATCTCTACAAGATACCATGGGAAGTCTTGTCACCATATTTTCTTTACATAGATTCTGAAGGGAGCGATAGTTTAAGTGACCAAATCACTCATGCCAAAGTTTGCTCACTTCATCATTATGAGCAACAAATACTAAGGGAAGATTTGATGACCCAAATTTTTGAAACTTATACAACCTTGTAGAATCATCAGCAATGCCAGTAGCTAAAATCTGTCTAGGATCTCTTAGGTCCTTAATTACAACATCCTGAGGTGAAAATTCACGATTTTACATTCACCTGAATGAGTTATCTGATATACAGATAGAAGGTTGCAGGATAAGGTTGGAACACATAATACATCATTAAATTGACCATTGTCTATATGAACAGTTCCAGTCCCTACAACACTAAGAGATCTATCATCACCAACATATATATTTTTGGTGTTACAATCATTTAAAGAAGAAAACATGGCTTTATTTTTGGCCATGTACTGCGATTGCTCATCAAAATATTTGGACACCCAAACCTTTTCAGTACATACTCAAAAATGAAATTTACTGTTGTTGCACCTGTACAATCCTTCAAAGGCTGTGCCTCTGGCCATTTGGTTAAATACTCAGTCGCGGTGATGATGTACTACGCACCCGTCTTCTTTCTCATAGGCTCAATCGGTCCTACAAAGTTAATCACCCCCTTCTCGAAGGACTGTGATGATATCTATAGATTCAATGGTAGCTCATCTCTCCATGAGGGTTTTCCAGTCCTTTGGCATGAATCACATGCCCTACAATATGCTTTTGAATCCTTATGCAAGGACAACCACCACAACCTAGCACATAGAATCTTTTGTGTTGTTGCTTTTCCTGCATAATGACCTCCCGTGACTCCACCATGAGCCTCAGCAAGGATGCTATTTTGTTCAAAATCTAGCACATAACGTTGCAATATTTCATCCAATCCCATTTTGTAGAAGTGCCTTGCAATGATAGAAAAGTCTGTCACGCACACCACCAATTCCTTCTTCTGTTGACTTGTATATCCTTTCGGAGTTGTTCCTGTTGTTAGGAAGTGTTTAATATCTTCAAAGTGACTATCTGTGATGTGCACTGTAAAGAGCTGCACTTTAGGCAGTACTTCCTCCAAATTAGTAGGCTCTTCTCTAGTTTCAATGCGTGATAGATGATTTGGTCCTACATTCAATCGTCCTAGTTTCACAATGACTTCAAAATCATATTCCTGGAACAACAACAACCACCTTCATATCTTTCCCCCAACACAAGCTTGTTGACCAGGTATTTCAATGCAATGGTCCATATACATCTTAAAATGTCTGCCCAACAGATAATGCCTGAAATTCTGGAGCACATACACCATAGCTAATTGTTCGTGCTCTGTCGTGGAATAATTTTTCTTGGCTTTGGACAACTTCCTACTTGCGAACACTATAGGATGATCCAGGTCCCCTTCACCAGATTGTGTCAGTACTGCTCCCAACACAATACATGATGCACCCAAATGCACATGAAATTCCTTCTTCTAATCTGGGAACACTAGGATCGGCGTGGTGACCATTTTATTCTTTAGCACATCTAAGCTCTTCTGACATTCTTCATTCCAATAGAATGCAACATCTTTCTTTAAAAATTTTTCCATTGGATCGGTGATCAAGGCATAAATCTTGATGAATTTCCTATAGTATCCCGTATGCCCCACCATCGCACATATAATTTTCACACTCCTTGCCACCTCAAAATTGATCATGGCCACGATCTTTGCAGGGTCTAGGATCAAGCCTTGTCTGCATACCATGTGACCCAACAAGATCCCAAAATGGATTCAGAACAAACATTTCTTCAGATTGAGTACGATCTGATACCTACGACATGTATCTAGCATCAAGCACAAACTTGTCACATGGCGCTTTACCAATCCAAACACTGTCCAATCATCAAAGTATACTTCTAGAAATTTATGAATGAAGTCCTTAAACACCACGATGACTATGCGTGAAAAAATCTTTGGCACATTCTTCAGCCCAAAAGGAATTACAGTGTACTAAAAGATTCCCCACTCGGTCGTGAAGGTCATCTTACTTCTATCCTTCGGCGCAATCTTGATCTAATGGTACCCTTAGAACCCATCAGTAAATGAATATGCTTCTTGGCTGCCAACATTATCCAACACCTTAACGGTGAATGGAGTTGGGAAGGGATCATGCACATCCCTGTCTAAGAGCATGCAATACTTTCATTTATGTGAGCTTTCTTCGACGGCGAAGGTGATGAGGAAGGCCTCATAAATCCAAGGCTGGACATGTGCTTTAAGTATTGCCTCATTTTGGTGTGCTGCATCCACTTTCTCCTTCAATGCCTTCGCCTGTTGTAGCCTCGTGAGCCACTGAGTCAGGACTACTGTCTGCGCCATCTCGCCTACGCTATCATATTGCATTTGTAGCTCCCATGCCTCTATTTCCAACCTCTATATGGTGGAGTCCTCTTGTAAGGCTGTGAGGACCCTAAAGGATTCTTCCAACAAAGTGGTACAGCTTTGCACTTTCTGTTAAATTTCTTCCAACCCTTTTTGGACATTGCCAACGTGTTGTTCTCAAACTTCTGGGGGCGTGGATGACTGCGTCTTTATCTAAAGTTCAGCAATATATAGGTTGAGGTCTAGCTAGATCTTTGTAACATCCTCCTTTGCCTCATGAAATCCACTGACCAGTTTGTGGATCCGCATTCCTATTGGAAGGTATGTCGCAATTTCCAGCTCTGTGGTTGTTAGGCCCCTATACTGCTAGTGTTACCCCTTATTGTTATTAGTACAAACCACTTATTATATTGATGTACCCATGTAGTGCCCATATTGTTACTATTGTGCCCCATAGAAGCCCACTATTGTTATTATTGTGCCCTTACATTATTATTGTTATGTAGGCTCTAATTATGTTATGACCCCTTGACTCCTATATATATAAAGGAGGTCTTTTCATTTGTATCATCCAAGAATTGTTCATTTATGTAATGTAAAGAGGTTTCCCCCTCGAAGAGGCTGAATTCTAAGGCGTTGATCTATCTTTTCTATCTTTTCTTGAGCTGGTTTCATAACATTTGGTATCAGAGCTTTGGATTCTAGGGTTTCGCTGCTCCAAACAAGTCATTGTGGGATTTTTGCTATAAATTTCTTTCTGTGACGTTTCAAAAGCCACAAAAAAAACCCATTTGAGAATACTTCGCGCTGAACGTTGGGTCCGAATTTCAGGGCGTTTCGT
The DNA here is from genome assembly GCA_000404065.3 of Pinus taeda. Classification (NCBI taxonomy): domain Eukaryota; kingdom Viridiplantae; phylum Streptophyta; class Pinopsida; order Pinales; family Pinaceae; genus Pinus; species Pinus taeda. The sequence goes on from APFE031261492.1 coordinate 4,202, forward strand.
GGGATATTTTCGGAGATATGATCTAAGGAAGTTTTCCTTTTTGCAGACTCCTGAATTACACTCAAAACAGGTGACCTAGGGAAAATCGTCATAACTTTCTTTTTGAGCATCGGATTGAAATTTCATAAGAAGGTACAGAAAGAGGACGGAATGTAGTTTTCATTTATATATTTTTCAGAGTGAAAGGTTGAAACAGTGACACGTGGCACGTCGTACAAGTTTGCTCTACTGAATTAGTCTATAATCAGGTCACTGTGGGAGATTTGGCATAACTCTTCATTGGAGAATCCAATTGGGGTTAGACTGGTGGCATTGGAAAGGGGACACAGAGGACTACTGCAGGTCACAATTTCAGAACTTAAAGATCTGAAAATACATAGTTACATTCATTTCAAGATCATTCTCCTAAAATCAAGAAAAAGCAAGATGAAGAAGTTTGATGGCAAGGATCCGGTAAATTGGATACGTCGGATGGAGCAATATTTTGATCTACATGGTGTACCACTGTTACAAAAGGTATGTATTGCATCTTCATATTTAGAACCGGATCAATTTTTTATGGTATAAAGGGCTTTGTTCTCGTAAAAGACTTGTTACGTGGTCAATTTTCACGGAGGAAATGATAGCACATTATGAGGATACAAAGAGCAACACCTTCTTTAGAGCAACACCACAACAATTGGAAAGAGAAAAAGGACTTTGTGACATAATGGAGAGAAAAATTATGGAAACCAGGAAGCATACCCCTCACAACTATAAATATGGAAGTGTTGTTTCTCCTAGCCTTCCACAACCTACAAGGGTTACACCACAACAGTTGGAAGAAAAGAGAGAAAAAGGTCTTTGTTACAATTGTGATAGCAAATGCACTAAAGGTCATAAGTGTGCTGACAAGAAATTATTTTACATAGAATATGAAGAGGAGGAAGAAATGGATCAAGAACCATCAAAACAAGAGGATATACACCAGGACCCCATCCCAGAGAAAGAAGAAAGGAATCAGACCATATCTTGTAAAGCATTGGCAAGAATTACCACTCCTCAAACTCTCAATATAGAAGGACATATCAAGAAGAACAAGGTGCAAGAAGTGAAAGATCACATCGAGAAAGAAGAAATGAATCCAACCATATCTTGTAATTCATTGGTCGAAATTACCACTCCTCAAACTATCAAGATAGAAGGACATATCAAGAAGAAAAATGTTCAAGAAGTGAAGGATCACATCGAGCGTCAAGAAATGAATCCAACCATATCTTGTAAAGGATTGGAAGAAATTACCACTCCTCAAACTTTAGAGATAGAAGGACATATCAAGAAGAAAAGATTCAAGAAGTGAAATATAACATCGAGCATCAACAACAAGTTCTCCAACTTTTAAAGGATAACACCACTTTGGTGCAGAATCAAATGAAACAACAGGTAGATCAACATCGCAGTGAAAGAAGTTTTGATGTAGGAGACTGGGTATTTTTATGGCTACATCTCAAGAAAGCCATTTATGAGAAGGAAACATTGGCAATACTACATGCACTTAAGAAATGGCAACCTTACCTAATGGGAAGATACTTCAAGGTAAAAAAGGATCATAATAGTCTTAAATAATTTTTAGAGCAAATATTATCTTTAGAAGAATGGAAAAAATGGGTCACAAATATGTTGGGTTATGACTTTGAAATCATCTACAAAAAAGGGAATCAAAATGTTGTTGTAGATGCACTATCAAGAAAGGATGAAGATGTGGAAGCATTGTTTTGTGCTATTTCTATTATCCAACCAGATTGGATACACAAAGCAAGGGATGAATGGAAAAAGGATTAAAAAGTGTGGCCAGTCATTCAAAAGTTGCAGAAGGTCCCAGTTCAAACAATATTGCCAGAACTTTACGAGGAAGGAAAAATCATATTGGAACCTAGAGCATTCATAGAAACAAGAACCCAACATCTACAAAATCGATCAATTTCAAGGTATCTCATCAAGTGGAAGAACTTACCCACTGAAGATTCCACATGGGAGGACAATAATTTTGTACATAAGTGTCAAGAACTACTCAAGCATTGAGGACAACACTTTTTGAAGGAGAGGGGCATGTTAGGTCCCTATGGTACTAGTGTTATGTTGTTATAGTGCTCATGTTGAGAAATTTTTTAGAGTCCAGCATGAAAATATATGAAATGAGGCTCGCATGGAGGTAGTGAAGATGTGGAAGCTTTGCGTATATAGAAATTGGCGGATTCAATAGATGGAAGAGATTTCTCCATCCAATGGTGGTTGGATAGTTAGGTAGAAACTAGGAAAGGCTCATTGGTCATGGTGTGTTGGCATTATGACAAATGTATTGTCCTTGATGGAAAATTACTTGAAAAGAATGTCAACATGATGGTAACGGGATGAGTATACAAGCGAGTACATATGTGACAAAGAGATCAAACAAAGAAATATAAATTCAGAGAGAGAGGAATGATGAAGGTAAATTTTGAGGAAGTATACGTAGGTTCTGTGAATAAAAGTCGCATACATATGGAGGAATTTTGAAGAAAAGTCACGTACAATTTCTACACCATGGTATTCTAAATACTAGGGGTCTTTACCATGGTATTGGCCCATAGTAATGAGCACAACAACAGATATTTGCTGCCGTCAAAGAATAACATCAACACTACTAAGGGTTTGACCCAAGGTATTGGCTAAGGTCTAAGCTATATAAGGAAATGGAGATCAAAATGTTAAGTGTGATAGTTTTATGGTTTCTATGAATGATTCAATCTAAAACAGGTGTGCACCAAGGAGCAAAGAAAAGTCACAGATCTAAAAATATAAATTATGGTATGAAATGTACTTGTTTGGTTTGCTTAATGGAAATATATAATAGTGATAGATATGTGGTGTTAATGATATTTTGACATGAATCTAAGAGAGTAAGGGTTGTGAAGTATATTATGTGGTTGCAGCGAGAGCATGACTCAGTGATTTATATCTATACATCGATTTTCTTCTAAGAGATCACATACATATGTGGATCCTCTTCTAACTTGTTTCATATATAGTCTGTAGTATAGACATATCTGTACATGGGTTCTATTCATAAAAAATGCATACATACATGGAAGTGCTTTATAAAAGGCATTGTTGTAGTGGCTACAACCACCGTCCAAAATTTTTCCTTAGCTTCATTTTGGAGCCTCCCTACCGACCATCCTTGCCAGCATGTCTTGCACTGTCAAGCACATCAACTTCAGTTGTTTCATATAGTCTTGTCAGCCTATGCATGCAAGTTTGTTCCACCTCCTTCACAGGATGATTTATGGACTTAGTGTCAATTACTGGTCGAGTAGCTCCCTCTAGGAAATGTGTAATTTTGGAGGGGAACTAGCCTTTCCTCCAAAAATTGCGCAAACCCAGTTGGGCTCCAGAATTGCTCAATTATTCTTGACAGTCTTCCTCTCAAAAATTGTGTAATTCATCCCAGGACAGTTGCTCATCCTAGAAATTGTACAATTCTGGGCAGAAGTCACCTGTTGCTCCCAGAAATTGTGCAATCCCTTTGGGAAATCCAACCCAGCAACTAGCAGAAATTGTGCAAATCATTCATGCAGCCTACTGGGCTCAGAAATTGCACAATGTAGTCAAACAGGCATCCTTGAGAAAATTACGTAATATGACCCAGGATAGCTACTCAGCCCAGAAATTACACAATCTTGGGAGACAACCACCTGTTCCTCCCAAAAATTATGTAATCCCTCTTGGATAGCCAACTTTTCTTAGCCTAGGAACAACACATATTTTCATCACATGCTCGCAGATCGATGCATGTGCCTTCAGTTTGACCAGTTCCCTCTGAGACCGAGAAAAACTAATTTGCATACATGGAATATTTTTCCCAAGGCAACATGCAAAGGCATCCCTAGATTTAGGAACCTAATTTTAGCAGTTGGAGGTTACATGCAAGGATCATTTCAGAAACCTCCTTCCAAGTGTCGATTTCCTAGATTTGTGGCAGGCATGTCATAACCTCGGTCTTATCAAAACTCATCAACCAGACGCTGCAGATCTCATTCCTCACATCGACCTTGCAGCTCTGACATCCCACATTGCATCTAAGAATCTTCGGCACATTCAGCTTAGTTGTTTCGAGGTAAGACCGCTTTTCATTTTTTTTGTTGTGTTTCTATCATTTTTTGTGTTTCTCTTTGTATAAGTGTTGTCTGCTTTATTACAGTAAGCACTTGTTGTCATTTTGATGTATGCTAGCTTGTAAAAGCACCGTTTCAGTTTTCGTTTGCATCTCACTGTTGTCACATGCATGACATTTTTTTTGCACCAACATTCATCGTTGCGGTGACTCGCTTCACACACATGCATGCTTTCCCATTTTCTGAATCCTGCACTTATTGTTTGCATGCATGATCATTCACTCTTTTTTACACTTAGTATCACCATGCATTCAGACTTCTCATGTTTTCAGTCACACGTCCACGGGTCTGGACTGCCTTAGCCCGAGCCTTGCCTTACCTTGATAGCACTGTGCATTTCTGGAAGTGAAGGCTCTGCCTTCTCTCTAGAAATTGCACAAGCCTGGCCCAGCACTGACCCCCAGGTTTATATTGCACAATTCTTGGAGGCACTATCCTGTTGACCCCAAAAACTCTGCAATGTAGTTTGTTGATTAATTTCAGTCCTCAACAGGATAGACTGGACTGTGCTTTGCATAGTTCCAGTAATCATTCAGCCTCTCGACAGTCCAGACTGTGCCTTGTGAAGTTTTTGCAGTCAATCTCCTAGCCTCCCATTGAAAATTGTACAATCTTCACAGACAGTCACACAGGTATGTTGCATGTCAATCCTTCAGTTTGTTTTGTTTTTCGACTAACAGGTTACTTGTCATGAGCATTTTTATTTCTCCAAGCATCATAGGTGTCCTTCTATCTCTCAATAGCACAAGTATAATGGCCTTCAAGAGAGCAGATTCAAAGGACACCATTGAGAGCACAACGAGGGTTGTAGCCAAGAAAGTGTCTATGAGCTTTCCTATCTATGAAGACATCAAATTGTTCATAGACAATGGAATCAAGATAATATGGTAGTAGCATCACAGTGAGTAGCCCCATCAGAAGCAGCAGAAGGTAGCACACCCGCACGTGATGAATGTAGGAGGAAGGTTTTTAACAACATAGAGGCGGAGAAAATTTGCGAGTTCAAAGCAAATACTCTCATGAGAAAGCAGCTTTGGAGATTGAAGCTATGAGGTCACGGCATGACACGAAGATCGCGCGAAGGCAGAGAGAGAAACATAGAAGGATTTGCATGTGCTGAAGAGGCAACTCAAGGAAGAACATGAGCTGTACAAATGAGAGAACGAGTTGCAACAGGAACATGTACAATAGGGGGTGCAACATGCACAGACGGATGAAACTGCACATGCACAAGCTATAGATCCATCCCCGCAGCTGGCATGGAGCAGGCAAGGTGAGAAATGATGTTGATTGCATGCCATGGAATTTAGCAACATGCATGTCATTGTGTGCACGTATGCGATCCCACCCATTTGGAACACTCACCGAGGAAAAGACAAGAAGAAAGTCTGACTGGAGCTGAACATGTATTCCAACAAGTTAATGTGCATGGTCACCAACACACACTTGGAGATCGGCACAAACAATATGAATCAATATGTTGTTGGTCCAGCTACACTCAAGACAATGATGTGCATTTTATCATACGAGTTGGACAAAGGAGCCATATCAGTGCACTCAAATGCAACGGAGGCAAGAGTTCACTTTCAACAAGATGTCACCATTGAGAGCATAGACACCATCACGAATGACAAGCTTGGCATCAGTTTTCCACCATCGACCATTACAAGGATGTCAAAGATTTGGTCTCACCACAACGGTCTGAGTGTCAATGATGTCTTGCATGGCTTGCTCAAGCCATTTTGTCTCACATGGGTACATGTGCAGATTGTATGTAACGTCTTGTCAAGTGGAAGTTCAAGTGTGGATAGTTGAATGTAATAGTCATAGAGTAGTTGAAGAGTCATGAGGATAGATGAACGATCACAAAGGGGAATGTCAAGGGTCACCCAACCCTTTGCCAGAAATAGTCCTTCATAACTCATTGTATAGGCTTTTTTCAGCCAAGATTCCAATAGGATTATCTTAGAGAGCTTGGACAGTATTATAACAAGCCTTGGCTTCTCCACTGTGCAAAGCTAATATATCTCTTTGGAGGAGCAGGTGGCAGTGACTGTAACGTTCCGCTATCAAAACTAGTGGTTGGTCATGGTTGTATTGTATGAATGGAACTTTCACTTCTTAATATAAGAGAGACAGCACGTTACATGCATATGTCATATTGTATTTCAACTATCTTGTTTACTCTAAATGATATATGTATCTATTTTCTTACGCATGCATGTGTAGCTATTTTTTGTATATGTATGTATGAATATTACTAAAAAGTTTTGTTGGTTTAACCATCACTTTGGATTTCTAGCTTACTTTCCTTCCAGTTTGTGATGCATCTTTGCTCATATGTTCCCTTCTTAACTCCGTGCTTTCATAGGTTTCCAAGGGGCGCACTCACCTCACCCCCCATGTGTTAGACCACTCATGCACCTTCCTTGACTTACTTCATATGTCACACCCTTGCTAACAACAGGGACATCTTACTTGCCTCTACACACAACCACGTTCAAGGCAATACCGTACGACCAACTGCTAAAACTCCTACACCAAATGATATGAGGTCTAGTTGGGACTTCTTACCAGGGAGATCCCCTGACTTGTTGGCAGGTCCAGCACCGTCAATAGGCATGTACAAATTTAGGGTTTTGTAGTAAAAGGTGTCTATGATATCTTATCAGTTTTGTTATGTTTGTTGTTATCTATCAATGATGTCCCTCTTATATTAATCTGCATTTGAAAGTACTCATTTGAGTTTTGATTTGTGATGATGTTGTTATATTTGATTCAGTGATTTATGTTGGCTTCAATATATGTTTGGATGATTTATTCAGTGGTGCAGTCATTGAGATTCGATTATCAATACTCTGAGATCCGTTCGTGGGTATTCTTAAGGAGAAACACGTACATACACAGGTAAGATTAAGAACAGTAGCATATATAATATGATGCATGTTTGATCAAGGTTTGTAGTGATAATAATTGGTTTCGTTATTGGTAACATATTTTTGGTATATTGATGAATGGTTATGCATTAGTGTGATGTGTATTGATCTAGTTTGATCTAGTTGTATAGGTTACATTAGAATATTTGATGATTCAGTAGTTGAGTACTTGATTTCAGAGGTGTTGGGAATCAATCCAATTTGAAACATTTTGAAAAGTGATCCACAAATAACTGAGGATAACAATCTTCAGAAAAGGGGGTTGTAGCTCCCTTCTAGTAGAAGCTCGAAAATAAGAGAAGGTTGTAGCCTTCTGTAGGTGGGTGCTTGTGTACTAGTATGAGTATGTGTCGGTACAAGATTGTAAGAAGTTTCTTTTTAAGATAAAAGAATAAGATAGAGATGACAACAATGGTGGTTTTTAAATCCTGGTGTTCATGTGTGTTGATGTGTTTTCAATGTGTTGATGATCTATTTTCTCCTTACTACTCATAGTTTCTGCTTAATACATGTTTAATGAAGAATTGATGCACTCGTTAAAGAACAATAAATGATGAATTATATGTAAAGTTATTTCGTTGGATATACGAGGGTTTCTTTCATCATAGTAGTGTACATACACATGTTCACTAAATAACAATCGCGTATAAAATTGGCATAAGAAAATAAAATTGAAGTGTTTAAAATACTCTTTCACCCCCCTCCCCAGTAGTTTTCCTAACAATTGGAATCAAAGCAGATCCTTCAAAAGAAGCTCGATCTCTTGAAGGAAGATTTATAAGGATGAGAAACTAAGAGGGAGCAACATCTATCAGGCTGTCATTATTTAATGGATCCAATCCAGTTTTGTGGAAAGTTAGAACAAGAGATCATCTACAGTCATTGGGAGCTTATGTTTGTGGAATCATTAAAGGAGGCTATGAGTATCTGTCCTCCATCTCCATAGATGAAGAAGAAAAGAAAAAATATGATACCAATGCAAAGGTTGTCAACGTTCTGTTAGGAAGTTGGTAGAATCAAAATTTGTAAAATGCATGCAACTAAATACTACAAAGGAAATATGGGACAATATCATTCAAAATTATGAAGGTGTAAGTAAGGTAAAGAGTGCCAATCTTCATTCATTTAGAATTCAATATGAAACTCTCAGAATGCATAATGACGAAAATATTGAAAGTTTATTTCTTTGGGTAGATAAGGTCATTAATTCGATGATAAACCTTGGTGATGATGTAAAATAATTAATACTTGTTGAGAGAATATTAAGATCTCTAACCCCAAAGTTCAATTTGAAAGTATATGCCATTGAAGAAATGCGGGAATTGAAGAACCTTACCATTGAACAACTTCATAGGATTTTAGCGACTCATGAAATGAGAAAATGGGGTCCCTCGGATATCAGAGAAGTTGCATTCAAAGCCACTTCCAAAGGAAAGGAAAAGGAGGAGCTTAAGGAATCAATTTATGTATCATATGAAGAACAGGCGAACTTCATAAATAAACTACAAGTAGGAACTGGCATATTTAGAGGTAAGCTTCCTTTCAATTTTTTTGCTTGTGGAAGAGATTTTCATTATGCTGCTAAATGCCCCTATAAAGGAAACCATGAGAAAGGGAAGAATTCTGCAAAAGTAAAATTTAGAGGAAGTTTTGAAAACAAGAGAAGCTTCTACGCACATGAAGATAGCGATGGTGTTTCAAATGGCGAAGAAGGTGAATCTGATCAAGAATATCAATTACTCATTGCATTTGAAGATAAATGCATTGATGAGTCTGATGATGTTTTTATGGATGCCCTAGAAGAAAAATATAACCTCATTGAATAAATAACTCAGCTTAAAAATTTTCTAGATGAAGCTAAATTAGCATAATAAGCACTGAAGAAACAAATTTTAGAAAAGGAGAGGCAAAATAAAAAGTTAGAACTAGAAGTAGCAAGTCTAAGAAAAGAAATTGAGAAAACAAAAGGTGTAAATATTATATTTGCTAAAGGATCTGAGAGCCTAGAATAAATCATCAAAGTACAATTCTAACCTCTAATAAAAACATGTCCCTGATACAGTGGAGAATCATCAAAGACTGTAAAATATTCTAAAACAGGTATAGGAAGCTATCTAAATGCATTAAAAGGAAGTGGTCAACAAAATTCCAACTCTCAACAAAGGAATAAATTATCAATTTTTTTTTAGGTAAATGATTCTTACCGCAATCAAACGGAAAACTACAAGAAGAGGTATTATACTCCCAGGAACTTCTACTTTAATGGTCAATGCTTCACTTTTCATGATTTTGGTCATAAGGCTACTTAGTGTGTCACTTATAAAACTATCATAACTAGGGAAACAAGTAAACAAAAGAATGAGGTTGGGTTAAAGAAATACTCTTACGATACCTTCTCACCTCTTCAAGATGAAATTGAATGCTATTTTTGCAATAACTTTGGGCATAGAGAAATTGAATGCAGAAGCTAAATGAAATCAATTCTTCAAAATGAACAAAAGGAAAAAACATCCAAGGTATGGAAACACAAAATCGTAAAATCTGAGAATTGTGGTTTAGCTTTGTATGCAGGAGACCAAGAAAATTTCTGGTGCATTGGCAGTGGATTCTCAAAGCATATGACAGGTGATAAAGATAAGTTTATGTCCTTTAATGAAATAAATAAAGAAAAAAGGTAACCTTTGGAAATAATTCACCTGTTTCTATCAAAGGAAAAGGAACTATTTTGATAAGCGACATGGAAAGATGACCAAGTAATGATATGACTTCCGTAGTATCTTCATCTTGTAAACTTGGCTGGGTGTTGTCCTGAACTTGCCTGGCTCTTTCACGTAGCTCTTCAATATATCTCTTGAGTTTGCACTGTTGTTGGGTCTGTTGAAGGGTTTCTCCATTGTGATCACTAGTTGTGGCAAGTGATACACCTCTTGAAAGTCCTTCGCCTTAAAGTTAGCAAGTTGTGTTCCACTATCACTACTCAAAACCATTGTCTTGGGATCAGTATGCTAGACAATCTAGTGGATCATGCCCATGCATGGAGACGGCGGGATACCTGCCTGCAATCTGGTATAAGCCAGACTTGTGAATGTTGACATAGACCCTACGGTCTTCCCGATTTTCCTCAAATGTGCCTAATAATGTGTCATTGATGTCCTTCCATTTCATCTTGATATATTTGTCTATGAATAGCTTGGTGTCTTCATAGATAGGCAAGCTCATAGACACTTGTTCAACTGCATCTCTTGTTCCACTTTCAATGGTGTCCTTCGACCCTACTCTCTTGGAGGCCATTGAACCTGAAGTGCTGATAGACGGACAAACACCTGTGATACCTGGATACATAGCAACACTCATGGCAAGAAATATGTCAGTTGATAACCAAAAGCAACTTGAGGACTAACATGCAACATACCCGGGTGAATGACTAGGAAGATTACGCAATTTTCACAGGGAGGGTGGGAGACTGACTGCGAAAATTGCAAAAGGCACAGTCTAGGCTGGAAGGATTCTTACTGACTACTGGAACTGCACAATCCACAGTCTAGCTTGGACTGATGAGGACTGAAACCGCGCAATGCACAGTTTCAGTCAGCAATGACATGCAAACCCAGCAACTGCATTACGCAATTTCTGGTGCCAACAAGGCATTGCCTCCCATAATTGCACAAATCAAGCCTAGAGGCCAGTCTAGGCTAGCTTTGCATAATTTATGGAGGGAAGGTAGATCCCTCACTCTCAAAAATGCCCATTGCTAGACGGGCAAGGCAAGGTCCGAGCCAAGGCGGCCCAGACTCGCCAATGGGTGTCTAAAAACATGAAAAGTTCTGAATGCATGGTGAATATAAGTGTAAGCAAGAGTGAATGATCATGAATGCAAATAGTGAGTGTTGGATTCAGAAAATGGGAAAACAAGTATGTGTGAGAAGCGAGTCACCGCAATGGCAACTGTTAGTGCAGAAACAGTGTCATGCATGCGACAACAATGAGATGCAATGAAAAAATTGAAACGGTGCTTCTACAAGCTAACACACATTAAAATGACAGAAAGCATTCAACTAAACTGAGCAAACAGCATTCACACAAAGCTAAATACAAAAAGTGACAGAAAAGCAACAAAAGACATGAAAAGCAGACTTACCTGGAAAAATTTGAGCTGAATGTGCCGAATGCTCCTAGATGTCATGTGGGATGTCAGAGTTCCAAGATCAATGTGATGAATGAGCTCTGAAGAGTCGAATAAATAAGTTTGATAAGATCGAGTTTTACAATGCACATGCCACAAATCTAGCAAAAAGAAACACTTGGCGGGAGGTTTCTAAAATGGATTTTGCATGTAACCTCCAGTTTCTAAAAATGGATCCCTAAAATATAGGGATTCTTTTTTGCTTTTTCCTTTTTTTCTTTTTTGGAAAAAGCAGTCCATGCATGCAAACCAAGATTGCTCAGTCCTTGAGGGGACTGGTCAACCTGGGAGCACATGCAATAGTCTGCATGCCTGGGAAAGACAATTATGTAGTTTCTAGGCTAAGAAAGATTGGTTGTCCCTCTTGCATTGCACAATTTTTGGACTGAAGCCCTCGTTGTCAGTCGGAATTGTGAAATTTCTTAGGTGAAGCCCAATGTTGGTCTGAATTGCACATTTTCCAGAGGGAAGGCTTCCTAGTTGGATTGCACATTTTTGGAGCCCCAAAAGGATTTCACAATTTCTGGAGGGAAGATTGGTTCCCCTTTATAATTTCACAATTTTCTAGGTGAGCACCTCAACCAGAAAAATGGCTAATTCTGGAATGTCAGCCTGCAGGTGGGACGTAAACAAGTTGACCAACACAGGCTGGTAAGCCACTGAAACTTAGCTAAATCTTATGTACTTGGATATTGCAAGACATGTTGCTAAGGATGGTTGGTAGGGAGGCTCCAAAATGAAGCTAAGGAAAAATTTTGGAGGGTGGTTGTAGGTGCTACAACAAAACCCTGGGATTACTATTAAACCCTGGGAATATAAACCATAAGATTAATATTAGAAACCTTATGATTAATATTATAAACCTAACTAATTAATACTACAAATCCAAGGGATTAAAATTATAAACCCAATGGATTATAAACCAGAGGGAATAATATTAAACCCAAGGGATTAATATTAAAAATAGCAGGGATTGATAAACCTAAGGGATTAATATTAAATATTATAAATCCAAGGGACTAATAAACCCAAGGGATTATTAATATTATAAACCCAAGGGATTAATAAACCCAATGGGTTGTTAATATTATAAACTCGAGCCATTAATAAACCTTCATACAAGTTCGATCTTCTGAAAAGGTATATAATCAGGTCATCTTGGGAGATTGTGCATAACTCTTTCTTGGAAAATCCAATTTCGATCAGACTGGTGGCATTTGAAAGAGAACGCAGAGGGCTACTGGAGGTCGTGATTTCAGAACTGGAAGATCAAAAAATTACAGAGTGACAGTCGTTTCAATATTGAGCTCCTAAAATCAAGAAAAGCAATATGAGGAAGTTTGATGGCAAGGATCTGGTAAATTGGATACTACAAATGTAGCAATATTTTGATCTACATGAGGTGCAACTGTTACAAAAGGTACGTATTGCATCTTCATATTTAGAACCAGATCAATTTTTATGGTATAAAGGGCTTTGTTATCGTAAAACACTTGTTACGTGGTGAATTTTCATAGAGGAAATGATAGCACATTATGAGGATACAAACACCTTCTTTAGCCAATTGATAAATCTCAAATAAAAGTGGTCAATGGCAGAGCACATTGAGGAATTTCAAAAATTGAATATAAGGGAAAATGATATTCCAGAGAAGCAGAGAATTTATGTCTCCATAGGGACTTTAAAGGATAACATTCAACACGAGGTTCATCTTTGGGAACCTGATTCATTGGAGAAGGCATTCAAGTTGGAAAGAAAAGTGGAAAGCAAAATTATGGCAACAAGGATGTCTACTCCTCATAGTTATAAAGATGGAAGTGTTGTTTCTCCTAGCCTTCCACAACCTACAAGGTTGACACCATAACAATTGGAAGAAAAAAGAGCAAAAGGGCTTTGTTACAATTGTGATCACAAATATACTAAAGGTCATAAGTGTGTTGAGAAGAAATTATTTTACATTAATTGTGAAGATGAGGAAGAGAAGGATCAAGAAACGTCAAAAGAAGAGGATATACACCAAGAACCAACCCCAAAGAAAGAAGAAATGAATCCGACCATATCTTGTAAAGCATTGAAAAGAATTACCACTCCTCAAACTCTCAAGATAGAAGGACATATCAAGAAGAAAAATGTTCAAGATGTGAAAGATCACATCGAGCAACAAGAAATGAATCCGAACATATCTTGTAAAGCATTGGCAAGAATTACCACTCCTCAAACTCTCAAGATAGAAGGACATATCAAGAAGAAAAAGGTTCAAGAAGTGAAATATCACATAGAGAAAGAAGAAATGAATCTGACCATATCTTGTAATGCATTGGCCGGAATTACCACTCCTCAAACTATAAAGATAGAAGGACATATCAAGAAGAAAAATGTTCAAGAAGTGAAAGATCACA
>APFE031261496.1:12235-46740 GCA_000404065.3 Pinus taeda
TAATTCCCAAGGGTTAGCTCAACTGGTCAAATAAGTGCCTCGTCGTTCAGGAGGTCAATCAATTCTCCCCGAAGACCTTGGGGTTAGGCCTAGTTATTGGCTGCGGGGCTTGATACCCTTGATCAAGCTTAGATATTTCCGTGGACATAGCGGCCTCGCGGGTGTCCAAGAACCTCCCGAAAAAAAATTAAAAAAATTAAAAGCCCCAAGGGTTAGCTCAACTAGTTCGGGAGGTCACAGGGTCAATTATCCCCGAAGCCCTTGGCGTTAGGCCTAGCTATTGGATGCAGGGCTTGATACCCTTGATCAAGCTCAAATATTTCTATGGATGTAGTGCCACCCAATAACCACGGGTGTCCGTAAACCACCCCAATATATATATATATATAGATATATTATAAATAAAATAACTATCTATAATTTTTTCTCGCATTATTTTTTATAATTAAAAAATATATATTACCGTATTAAATAAAATAAATTGCATATATACACAGCACACTATCAAAATATATTAATTAAAAACGTTCATTAACGAGGCACATCTCCCCTACTTTATTAGTCCCACTTTCAGTGCATGGTTGGAAGAAAGGGGGTAAATTATTGTTATTCCCGAAGTGAGTTTCTTGCTACATATGCAAGGGCAGGAGCTCTCTCTCTCTGAGTGAACACCCGTAAACACAAAACAACACAAAGTGCTTCACTCTCAATAATATAAAACAAACATCTCAATAATTAATATACAATATGTGATATCTTTTACTTCAAGATGCTTTTGCTATGATAAAGGCCAACACTTATACTTTTTCCATCCTATTCCAAAATCATTACTTATAAAATACATATAATAAATATAAACACTTTATGAATGAATATAGTTGTATGACAACAATTATGGAATGCCAACTCCAACCGTCAATGATTTGAACCCAAACTTATCCCATGATGGAAATTTATTCCACGTTGATTTATCACTGGATTCATAAGTCTTGTCCTTGGTGGGCACTCATGTTTTACCTTTAATCGATTGTTTTTCTAAATGTGCTATGCATCTTTACCTCTACCCAAAGGCTAGTTCCACGTCTAAAGGGTCCATGTCCCACCACTTCTGTCACAAATGATTTCCCACACTTGCATCCATCCAAAAAAGAAAACCATGGCCTCCTACTTATGTACTTGAATCATTTTTTTAATATGTAGTAACATGTTGGGGGCTTTTTTTTGCCTTTAATGTTATAATAATTTCTAGGGAGATGAATATAATCTAATAATGTTGCCTTTAATGTTATAATGTTTTCTAGGAAAGTGAAAGCATAATCTTATAATGTTTTCTAGGGAGATGAATATGAAGTAATCAATTACCAATGTGTCAAATTCATAGAGCAAAAGGATTGATAAGACCCAACTTTAAAAGGCTATGTCATGTTACCTCTTTTTCCCTCACTAAAGGAATCTCTCACAATAATTCAAACTACTCTCATGGGTCAAGAAACATGTAACAAATACCAGAAGATGAATACGAGGGTGCAATGGCTCAACTTGAACAACATAATGCAGGGAACTTCCCTTTTTAAGTTTGTTATTAGTTAATGGTTGAATGCCAAATTTAAATATAATTCTTACTAGCTTAATGTTAGTTGTTTAAATCGATATTCATTTTTAATAATGTTACTTTTTTTTTGAAGTGGTGCGTTTTAAATTCTATTTTATAAGTGTAATAAGAAAATGTAGTCTATTCAGTAGATGTTTATATCGTGTTTGTATAAAATACAATTGTGAATAGCATTACATTGTATAGGTCCCGGCGGTCCAAGGAAAAGATTGAGCAATCTGTTCTATATCAAATTATAATATAAGAATATTTTAAATGTTTTTATACCAAATTGTAATAGAAGAACTTTTTAAATGTTTTATACTAAATGAGATAGTTCAAGCTATTGTTATTAATAATTTGGTATGTTTTATAGTGTTATGGTGATAGATTTTAGGGTGGATGTTAATATTGATGTTATGATGTTAAACTCTATTATATGTCATATAATGCTTATTTTTATTAGTAAAAATGTTAGCACTGAAGAAATGTGATAGATTATGATTCTTTGTGGAGGGGGAAAACATTACTGAAGAGAAAAAAATATACCTTGAGTGAATATTTCTCTTTGATATGACGGTTAATTTTCCCAAGAAGCTGAAAGGTTGGGAAGATGAAGGGTCAAGGTGTGATTATAAAATAAGAGAGAGGAGCAATCAAGGGTTTCTTCTTCTTGGTTCATACACTTTTATTTTTCTCTTTCATATTACTCTCTCATGCATCTCTCTCTCACTTAGAAATTTTGAATTGGAAAAAATATTGGTGACTTAACCCAAAGAGGTTCAAACCTTATGAATGGTTATGAGATATGAGTGACAACTTATGTGACAAGAAATGAATGTGTTGCAACACTTTTTCTTCGGACTAGATGGATTTGGGGACTAGGAATGGTCCTCGTTGTGTGTTGCACGTAGAGCACTGAAGAGGGGAGGGTCAAGGGACTACATTGATAAGAGAAGCACTCGTGTTCCTGGATAGTATTTTTGAGAATGTGAGCCTAGTCAAAGATGGAAAGGTTGATCATTAATTTTTCCTATGTGTGAAGGAGAATATCCTCCACTTCTTGTGCTAAAATCTGGTTTGAATTGAGTGTGTGAAATACCCTTGAGTTAAGTTCTCCTCAAGGCATTAAGATCTAGCATGGGGATGACCAGCTATAAGAAAATTGCAGTGCAATTGAGCCTATGGTGGAGTGGAATGTGGTTCACCCTACTTCAGTTTTCAGTTTTCTTCTAACTGTAATAGATATATATGTATTTATGTGTTAATGATATTTTTGGCATAGATGGTTTAGTAACATGCATGATTATTTAATTTCTATTTTCAACATGTTTATATGTAGTAGCATTTACCCTTCAACAAACTTATCATGGTAGTAGTTATTATACTATTTGGTTGTAGCCTTTTATATGTTTTGAATTTTGTAAGAACAATGGTCAAGGAAGATAGGATTCCTAAATTCTTCTTTAAACATGTCATGTTGGAATCTATATTATAAATTTTCTTTTGGGAGGTTCGACAAGATGAAGCTTGGACCATGGTGAGGGGAAATATGATTAATATTTTGGGCCAATTTTTAGATCTTGGATCACAAAATTTTAGGAAATATAATCAGAAGAAGTTGGGCTTCCTAAATGCATCTCTAAACAAGTCATGGTGGAATTTTTGCTACAACTTTTTTTTTTTTGGAGTTTCCAAAAATTGACACTTGGACCATAATGAGGATAAATCTCATCGATCATCTGTCTAAATTTCTGATCATGTGTCATGATATTTTAGGAGATGTGATTATAGGAATATAATCTTCCTTGATGCTCCTAAAATTATGCATCAAACAAGTCATGTTGGAATTCCTGTTATAACTTTTCTTCTAGAAGGCTCTAGATGCTGAAACTTGGACCATAGTGAAGGAAAATATCATTGATCTAGTTCATTTTTTAGAACTTATAATACTATGATTTAGGGTATATCCTCCGAGCGAGTTGATATATTATTTTACAGGCAAAGTTTTGAAGAAATTCCAAATGGTTTAATGATTCATCTCATACACACTGTAATGCCCCAATGAAAATGTTGTTTTGTGGATGGGCATAGTATTGGTATATGTTAGCATTGTTGTATGATAGTATTGTTATAGTTGTTCTATGCCTATTTTCATTCAAAGAATTTGAAGAAATTTGTTAAAGGTGTTTTATTAAAATTTGCATCCAAAGCATTTGATGAAATGTGTTAAATGTGTTTTATTACAATTTGCATGCAAAGTATTTGATAAAATACCTCAAATATAGAAATCAAAAGTTACATGATTGAGTGGTATATTTTAGTTGGATTGTTACAAATGGAGGCATACTAATGTTTCTTATTTGATTTCATATAAATGTTTGATAAAATGTTTACAAGAAAAGGACTACTTAATTGGTCGTATACAGAGTAAGAAAGGCTTTCATGTAAAGTGTTTAAAAAAATGTATGAGAGATTAAAATCATGTTTTTGAAAGTTTGGTTGGGATAATTTTAGTAAGGGTATGTGAAAAAGTGGTAACAAATCTTATTTTTAAGCTAGTAAAAATAAAAAGAATTTTTTTGGTATCCCATAACCTCTATAAGTCAATCAAGGAATTGGGTATATGACATACCCATTCTCCCCCTTATAATTATTAACTGGCAACCGAAAAGTTGTCCATAACTATCTAGGAGTATGGACCAATGTAATTGTGAAGGTCAATCCATTATGTGGGGAGGGAAATGAAAAGCTAAAAGAGCACATGATATGAGAGCATGATAAAATAAGGGGGGATAGGAAAAAACATGTGATAAGATGAAGGCACATAATGACAAGAGACAAAAATATACTTCAACCATAAATAGAAAAATTACATAATGATTGAAAGGGAACATGGAAGATCACATCAATATGGAGCACAATAATGGATACAATGAGGATTGTTGTAGGGGATTCTTAGGCCTATGTAATTCATCATACTTATATGAGTGAATATTTGTAATAAATGGTAAAGTGAACATATGAGTAAATATGAAAGATTGCTTGGAGCAAGTATAGCCACTCAACCACATCTCTTATGTATAAATGCATATCAATACTAATATAAACTCAGTGAGATTCCTTCCCAATCCTTCTTCTTGTGTATAATGTTTGTGTTATTTCTTTTCTCGTGATGTAGTCTAATGTTATGTTAGAGGTGTTTCTATCTTCCCATAATCCTTAACAAACTTGCAATAATACCCTGTCAACTCAAGAAATCTTTGAAGATTCCTTACGGTTGTGGGGATTTTCCATTCCATGATGGCTATAATTTTGTTAGAGTCTACCTTAGCACCCTCATGAGATACAATATGACCAAAATATTCCACCTTTTGTACCCTAAAGAAACATATGGAGGGTTTTTCATAAAATTGTTTCTCCTCCAATAGTTTGAGCACCTTGTCAACAAGTTGAACATGATCTTTATAAGAATTGTTCTCGATTAGTATATCCTTGAAAAATACTAACAAAAATTTTCTAAGGAATGGTTTGAAAGTGGAATTCATCAAACCATGAAATGTGGAAGGTACATTAGTAAGGCCAAAAGGTAGGACCAAAACTTCATAATGACCTTCACGAGTTCTAAATGTTGTTTTTAGAATGTCTTTAATATTCATTCTAATTTGATGATATTGAATGAAGATCCAACTTTGTGAACTAAACTTCTCCATATAATTCATCCAAAAATTCATCAATGACATCAATGGGAAATTTATCCTTAATAGTGAGCTTGTTGAGCTCTCTATAATCTAAAAACATATACCATGATCCATCCTTCTTGTGCACCAATATTACTAGAGAAGAGAAAGAACTTTGGATAGGTTTAATTATACCATCCTCTAGCATTTACGCAACCCTACATTCAATTTCACTCTTATGGGCATAGGGATATATGTAAGGCATGATGTTTGGAGAAACACTTCCTAGAATTAAGTGAATATCATGATCATTATATTAAATAGGTGGGAGACCTTTGGGAGTCTTAAATACCTTGGAATGATTGTCAATAACTCTTTCAAAATATAGAGAAATGGGTGGCTTAGAAGTTTGCACATCTAGTGAGCATAAATGTGCAATTACACCTCATTGTTCCTTCTTAAAAATATTTTTCATGCCATTAGAGCTTATTATCTTACTAGGTATCCCTACAATATCCACTAATTCAATTTCCTTTCCTTCCCAGAAACATTTCAAGAAGATTTCTTGAAAATAAAAAGTTGTCCTCCCCAAAGATTGTAACCATTGGACTCCTAATACAACATCAACATCACTCATTAGAATGTCAATAATTTCACTATTCAATACATATTACCCCATGGTTAGATTGATATTATGGCACTTACCCAAGAAATTTATAGTTCCTCCATTTGTAATCGGCACTTGAAACTGTGGTGTTGGATACATAAACAAATTCACATACTTGACTATCATAAAATTAAAAAAATTATGGGCACTACATGAATCAATAAGCACCATTACCTTTTTCTTCTTAATATATCCTTTTGTCTTGAGAGTTTGAGGAGTGGTAATTCCATAAAATGAATTGCAATATATGGTTGGATTGATTCTTTAACCCTTGGAGTTGGTTCCTGTTGAGTATATTCTTCATTTAATGTTTCTTGTTCATTTTCTTCCTCCTCTTCACAATTTGTGAAGAATAATTTATTCTCGGAGCACTTATGACCTTTACTGTATTTTCTATCTCAACTGTAATGAATCCCTTTTGGTATTTTTTCCTCCAGTTGTTGTGGTGTCAACCTTGTAGGGTGTGGAAGGCTAGGAGTGACAACACTTCCATATTTATAGTTATGAGTGGTAGACCTCCTTATTGCCATAATTTTTCTTTCAACATTTCTCGTCACATTGAACGCATTCTCCAATGAATCAGGTTCCCAAAGGTGAACCTCATGTTGGATTTTATCCCTTAAATTTCCTATGAATACATAAGGCAAGTGCTCCTCTGGAATATCATTTACCTTGATATTCAATCTTTGGAAGTTCTCAACTTGATTCGCAACTGAACCCCTTTGTTTGAAATTTATCAATTGGCTAAAGAAGGTATTATTCTTTGTATCCTCATAATGTGATATAAATTCCTTCATAAAAATTTCCAAGTGACAAGTGATTTATGAGAACAAATCCATCGACACCACATAAACTAATTGGGTTCTAAATATAAAAATGCAATGTGTACATTTTATGTGTGTTGCACATCATGTAGTTCAACGAGCTGCTCCATTTGTAGTATCAATGTTATCAAATCCTTGCCATAAAACTTCCTTATATCTATCTATGGAATGTGGTTTGTCTTCAACTCAAATTTGGAGTCTCTAAAATCATACCTCACATTCCTTTTGTTCTCATCATGAATTTCATGGAATACCTTATCACCACTAGGAAGCATTTCTTGTAGCAACTTTGTAAAACCTTACTTCAAACCTTCCAAGTCCCCTTTTATTTATTATTTTAAACAATATCTATATATATAGAGAATATATATATATATATAAATATAAATATATAGATTCATAATTTCTTCCAATTCTTTTTGGTTTCTCTTTGTGAGAGCGAAAATTTTTGCAATTATTCATGTAATTTTGATATACCATGTTGCATTTCTTCCTTTTCTTCATGTGTCATAGTAGAGCTTTCTATGGGCTTGATGGGTGTATAATTTGGTTTTTTTAGTCATTTTGGAACCAAATAATTATATCTATGCTTCAACACACCCTTTGAATCACTTAAAACCAATTTTTCAAACAACATTTATGCAATTAAAAAATACACATTTTTGTTTTTAAGAGCTCGATTTTGAGCTTGTTGATATGTCTGACATTGAAACAATTGTATATATATGATTTCATCCTCCCAAGGTCTAAACATTTATCCTTGGGTATCTTGTTTTGTCTTATTCCCACCCCCATAATATAGACCAAGATTTTATTATTTAAGATGAAGTTATGCCAAATCTCCCACAATGATTTAATTATTGATTGGTTAATTATAGTGAACTTGTATTGGCTATAGCGTGTCATTGTTTCAAACTTAAACCCTAAACCAAAGAAAAAAAAATTATGAACTTTCATTCATTTTTTACAAAATTCAAATATGATGCTCGAAGAGAAAGTTATGATGATTATCACTAGGACACTTGTTTGAGACTGAATTCTAGAGCATACAAAAACCCTAATTTCCTTTGAACATATCTCTGAAAATATAAGGAACCAAGGTATTCAATTTTAACCATATGTTCATCAATATTTTTCCTCTATGTGGTAAAAATTTCAAGATCTAAAGCTTCATGAAAAAAGGTTATAACAAAAATTACACAATGACTAGTTTGATGTAGAAAAACCCTAGGATCAAGAACTCTGGTCCTAAATGTTATATATCCAAATCAAAATAACGTAGGAACATACGAAAATATAGATAAACGGCTTGAAAATAAGCTATATTTAGTGGTAAACCTCCTTTTACATCACATAAATGAACAATTCCTATATGATTCAAATGAAAAAGACCTCATTGGTATATATAGGAGTCTAAAGGATAAAGCTATAATTAGGGCCTACATAATAATAATAATGTAAGCCTCACAAAAATAAAAATAATGGCTTCTATGGGGCACAATAATAAAAATATAGGGGCTACAAATGTATTATAGGGACCTAACACACTATTCCTTGTTATGAAGGTTGTACCTCCAACATTGGTTCCATTGTCGTTGGTTCTTGATTTCAAGTCTATAGAAATATTAAAGGAAGATGGTATGAACCTACAAGAACAATATAAAGAAGAGGAGGAGACCAAGAAAAATATACAACTTATATATTCATTTTTGTCATATGTCAACATATATATTCTTCGATTGACTATATTCAATTGGGTTGGATGAAAACAACTAGTGTGCTTGGCCATGGTCATAATCAACAATGGATCACAATGGATGGTCTCATTGCCTCAATGCTACTTATCCTCATCCTATTTATACCATTTCCCCTCATTTTTTTCTACTTTGACTTCATGATTTTGACAAAGAACAAGGCCGTTCAAGCTCATTTTCTCATACATTTAATAGTTGAGTTACTCTACTAGTGCTTGAGTTATTCGATGTTACTCCATTTGTAGTTACTTTTAGTGATGCGATGAAGGAATAATATGACTATAGAAAGTATACCCTATCATCCCTACATAAGTTAAGTGGATTTTGATTGATTAATGGAAAAATGACAAATGTAGTGTAACAACCCTGGTGAAAAATTCATGTAATAAAAGTTAATAAAGGAAAAATAAGACCGTGGGCAAGGGACACTTATTCCAAGCTTAATGTTGGGAAAATATATCCTAGGGGCATCACTGGATGTGTGTATTGGCTAAGGAAATTTGGAAAAGGCTAAGGCTAAGGCATTAAAAGGAAAAAAGACATTTTTGGCATATTTATTTATGAAAATAAACGAAATTAGGAGAAAAGTAAGGTGAAAGGTCACAAGTTGCATGTGAGGAGGAAATTGAAGGAAAATAATGGAAAATGAAGAAAATAGAGGCCTCATTAATAAAAAGGATTCTAAGGATCAACGGGTATAGTTCAATTTTGGAGCTCTCTCATTATTCTCTCTCTCTCTCACTCGTGGTCACTTAGAGTTTTCTTGGAGCACTCTAACTTTGGATCAAGGAAGGAAAATGAAGCAAAGGGAAAGTAAGGAAAGCAAGGATCAAGGATGAAGAGTAGGATCAAGTAGCTTCAGTAGGAATACTTGTAGGTAACCTTTTGCATGTGTGATTTCCTAGCTAGTGTGGACATGCATGGCTTTGCATGTTAGTGTATGGTTCTCTTGTTGTTGGTGGCATGGATTTCCCAGGTTATGATAGTGGTTTTTAGCCTAGCCTTGCCTTTTTACAGTTGCCATAGTATGTTGGGATGTTTATTTTCATTTTTGAGCTTTGTTTTGTTGGAGGGATTTTGGAATTTGGGGCGGAGGTGGTCTGAAGGTTAATTCCCAAAGACCTAGGAATCCATTGACCAATTTTTGAGGGAGACACAGTAAAGCCGAAGGGAGAAGTCTTAGTTTAGGGCCTAGTGATCTAGATTTGGATTACGATAAATCTTGACAGACTAGTCTCGGTTTAGGGCCTAATGAT
This sequence comes from Pinus taeda, assembly GCA_000404065.3. NCBI lineage: Eukaryota > Viridiplantae > Streptophyta > Pinopsida > Pinales > Pinaceae > Pinus > Pinus taeda. The sequence continues at coordinate 22,008 of APFE031261496.1, forward strand.
CGGGGATTGGATTGCGGTAAAGCCTTAGAGATAAGAAGATGAAAAATTCCTCAAGGATAGTGATGGATTCTAGATGGAATTCCAAGTTCAGTTTGGCTGTGATCAGAGCACCAGTTTTGGTGTGATCACGGTTTGGTGAGGGTGGAGTTGGTTTAACCTCTAGATTCCCTTGGTTGTTCTTGGATTGGTTGTTCTATGAGATCCCACATTCATGCTTAGAATATGGCACAAAGGTGACTAGATGAAAGAGAGATTTGGTTCAGCCATGTTTATGGTTGGTTGGTACGTGGAAGTCCTGAACCTGATCGGAATTTCCTATGATCAATAAAAGCTAAGTCCTCTTACTTTTGCACTAGTTTATATGTGGACTTAATGGCTGCCATGTCTCTGATATTTATATGGTTTGATGTTGGTTATAAGAATGGTTAAATTATTGGTTCATGTCATGGTTATTTCATGTATTTACTTGTAATTTTTAAATGGATGGATGCAAGACCTAATTGATGATATATTAGTTCAATTTAGAAGTAGGTGATCCTTCTGGTTATGTTTCATAATTTCTTTTAGTCATTTATGCTATGTCTTGTATCCTAGACCTGTAGGTTGCATTGATTCCAAGTGTTTGACAGAATGTCAATCTCGGTTGGGGATGCTCAAGCCTAGTTCGGAGGTTGATTTTGATTTATCAGCATTGTTATCATGTCTTTGATGGATTTTGAAGGTTGTAGCAGGTTCTGGGTAGAGGCAAGGATTATGTACTAGAAAATTGGCTCAAATCTCACGGTCACTGGCACAAGTCTTTTGATAAAAGTCCATACTCACTAGCACATAGGCCTATGAGAGCGATTTTGGGTTGTTGGACATTGTCATGCCTATAACATGAGAGAAACCAATGGTTAAAAGGCTTAAATCATCAGTGGGACTTAGGGACAAGATGTCTAAGTGGTTGACATCTCTCCCGAGGGTGTTGTTGATGATGTGGATGGGTCTATTTGATATGTTATGTCGTTTCCATTTTCTTAAGGCCACCAAGGAAGTTGAATCCCTTATAGTAGCATCTCTCGTCGCATGTATACCCTATCTATTTGGTTTCTTGGCTGGACCTGGGAGGAGAGGGTGTTACAGACTGGTATCAGAGTGGGTTGCACTCTCTTTGGGTCATATTTGATACCACATATTGGTATCAGAGCGTGTTTGTGCTCTCCTTGGGTGAAGGTGGTTGGTCATGCATGCATGTCAATTGCATGTGTGTCTCGTACACTTGCATTCCATGTGCTTGTTGCATTGCATCATGATGATCATGATTGTAGTAAGGTTATCATGAGGAACTTGATGTGATTTTGTGGGATGCATCGTCGAAAGGATATGACTGGTTGCATATAGTTATAAGTTGCTTACATGTTGATTATATGTCACTTGACTAAATCCTTGTATGTCAAGTGCATTCTCGAATATTTTGATTACATGTATCAGTCTTGTAGGTTGGTTACAAGAATTGATCACTTATGCTCGACTACATGCATTTATACGTATGTGTAGTTGATTAAGCATTGCTTATGCATGTTTATAGTTGCATGTGGAAATGTTTGCAATGGATTAATGGTTGTTGTCATGCATGAGATGACAGCATGCATTGTTGATATGGCCTTGCATTAATGATTGGACCCTAGCTAGAATGATTTTTATGCATTGATACACGTATTCGATATATGTATATTAGTTGTTATGTTATGTTATACATGTATCACATTGATTTGATTATTTTGTAGACAAGGTATCCTCCCCGAACTATTCTAAGGTACATTGGATTATTTTCATTTGGTTTAGATGACATAGTATGCATTGTAGGAAAGAGATCAAATGACTAGGAAGGTGGTAGACTACATAGAATCTCCCTATGCATCAGATGAGTAGCGTGGTGTCGGGCACTCTTCTGACTTGGTAGACACATTAAGAAGCCTAAAGGAAGAAATAAGGAGTTGCAAAGCAAACAATGATAAAATCATGCAAGCATAAGAGAAAGAAGTAGAGGTGAATGTGATACTGCTTCATAGCTTTTCAGATTTGCAGCGACAAGGACCACTTCGGATAAACCATTGACATGAGGACATAACTGATGGTGCATATGATAGTAGGTATCCTAGTAGACACATGTCAGAGATATCTGACACGATCAGAGATGGCAAATTTTTGGACACTCCGGATAGGAGAGATGATCGACACAGGTACTATTCTAGTTCTGGTTATGATAAGCATCATGATTGTCATCGTTATCATCCTTACAAGAGGAGTGATAGGGGGTACTTGCCAGATAAGTTTAAGAATGCAAATCTCCCTATATTTTATGGGGAGATGAAGAAATCACAGGATGCAGAAGCATGGTTTCTTGGTATGAAGAAATTCTTTCGATAGCATGATTATTCAGAAAACATGAAAGCAAATATAGCCACTTTCAGTCTCAAAGGTAACGCAGATATTTGGTGGGAAGACGTGAAGAATGTCAAAGGTATACATGAGGATGATTTGACTTGGCCTGCATTTGAAAGGCTCTTCAAGAAGAATTACTTATCTAAGAGATACTATGATGATAGAGATAAGGAGTTTTATGAATGGCAGATGAATTCTATGACAGATGATAAATATACTAGCATGTTTTTGGAGTTGTTGAGATATGTGCCTTATCTTAGGGAGGAGAAGGCCAAGGTTCATAGATTCATCAGTGGACTACTAGTTGCATACAAAGACCAAATTGAGTTCGATGAGCATAGATCATTGGAGGATACCATCTGAAAGTTGAAGAATTATTATGAGCAGTCTAAGTGCAAAGTTGAGCCTCAGCATGACTTGAAAAGAAATGAGAAAGCTAAAGGAAAATGGCCATCGAAGAGAGGAATACCTCAAGATGCAATTGAGAAATAAAATGAAGTTCCTTACAAGAGATTCAATATAGTTGAGAAGGGACGTTGAGAGTAGTAGGCTAGAGGCAGTGGTAGGGAACCATTGCGGTGTTGGATATGTGGTAAGGATCATTGTAAGAGGAATTGTCTACAATATCAAAGTGGTGGTAGAACCCATATGTACGGTGCTTAGGAGGTGCACACAATTGGTGATGTTGGTCATATCATTCCTTGAATCTATGCAGTTGTGGACAACAGGTAGGAATATCATCAGGAATTGATCATTGAGATGGACAATAAGCTTTGTGATCAAGTTGTTTCTATTTTGATTGATCTAGGATCAAAATATAGTTATATTAATCTTGACCTGGTGGATAAGTGTGGTTTGAGAAAAGAAGTGCATGAAGAATCTTGGTTGGTACAGTTGGCTACAATTACAAAGAAGTGAGTTCACCATTGGGTAAGTGCTTGTGCATTTGAGCTAAATGTTATCCCTACAATAGCACATTTGAATGTATTTGCATTAGGATCGTATAATATGCTTTTGGGTATGGATTGTCTATACCTTCATAGAACGAAAGTGGATTGCTTCGAAAAGGCCATTTGTGAGAAAATTATATATTACAGAGCAATGGAACACATATAATATTGTAGAAATATAAACACAGAAAATGCATAAAACAAGAGAGACACAGATATATGTGCTTCACCCAGTTTGGGCTACGTCCACCCCGAATAACCAGTCCTTCCTTTCTATTATCCAGCAAAATTAAGAGACACAGCCTACAATAGATCAGTGTAATATCCTCTATTTTCTCTCACAACCTCACCTCTCTATTTCTCGCTCGGAGAATACAAATCTATTACACAGCCTCAAATACAATGCCCTCATACAAAGAGAGGGGTTGCCTTCTAGGGAAAAAACCTTAAACTAAACATAGGTTCTACCATCAAATCATCTGCCTAATGAATGACCCATATTGACTAGAAATTACTATACTTTTACAAGGAAACTTTACTTCTGTTTTTAGCTTCGGGGGTGTTGCCCCCAAAACCCTCGCTAGGGGACCGCTGGTCCCCGGACCGCCCAGCGGAGGGGGATCCCCCCCCTGAACCCTCGTGAGGGGGGACAAGTCCCCCTCGCACCCCCCCGCATGGAGGGGTGTAAAAACTTCTTGGGGTATACATATGGCTGAAACAATGACCTCTAAACAATCATGCTCCATACTCAACAATCTCCCACTTGGAGAATGATTGTAGCAACTCCACTGCTGCTTCATTTTCTAGACAATGAATCCTCTTTGGACCTAGTTGTTTCTCATCTTCATCGTCATCCTTGAAGACCAATTGAAACTGAGCATATTCTTAGTTTCTCCCTGGTTACAACTTTTGTTAGCATATCTACAGGATTTTGGCTAGTGTGTATCTTTTCCAGCTTCAACTCTCCATCTTCCAACACTAATTGTATGAAATGGTACTTGATTTGTATGTGTTTAGTCCTGGAATGAAATGCTGAGTTCTTTGCAAGATTAATGGCACTTTGGCTATCACTGTATAACGTGCCCATATCATGCTCCTTACCCAATTCACCCATAAACCTTTGTAACTAGATCATTTCTTTACTAGCCTCTGTAGCAGCAACATACTCTACTTCTGTTGTTGAAAGTGCAACAACACTTTGGATTTTTGAAACCCAACTGACAGCTATTCCACCAATAGTAAATACATATCCTGTAGTGCTCCTCCTGTTATCTTTGTCACCTGCCAAATCTGCATCAACATATCCCTGTAGGGAAATTTTTGAACCACCAAAGCATAATGCTTGATTTGTGGTACCTTCCAAATATTTGAGAATCCATTTCACTGCCATCCAATGTTCCTTTCCTAGATTGTTCATGTACTTGCTTACAACTCCCACTACATGTGCAATATCAGGCCTTCTGTAGACCATTGCATACATTAAGCTTCCAACTACTGATGCATATGGAACTTTAGACATATAATCCATGTCTTCTTGGGTCTTTGGGCACATTTCCTTACTAAGTTTGAAATGGCTAGCAAAAGGTGTACTAACTGGTTTTGCATTGTGCATATTAAATCTTTTCAACACCTTTTGTATGTACTCATTCTGAGACAATGTTAATTTATGATTTTTTCTGTCTCTAGTTATTCTCATACCAAGGATTTATTTTGCAGCTCCCAAATCCTTCATTGCAAATGAATTTTCCAATTTTCTTTTGAGCACATTTATTTCCTGCATGTTAGACCCTGCAACAAGCATGTCATCTACATACAATAACCATATAATATAGTTGCCATCATTTTGCTTTTTTAGATAAACACAATGATCAGAGTGACATCTAGTATAACCTTGTTCAGACATAAACTTGTCAAATTTTAGATACCACTACCTTGGAGCGTGTTTTAAGCCATACAAGCTCTTCTTCAACCTACACACTAGTTTCTCCTTCCCTTTCACTTCGTATCCTTGTGGTTGCTGCATATATATCTCTTCCTCCAAATCCCCATGGAGAAAGGTTGTCTTTACATCTAACTGCTCAAGATGCAAATCTTCAGCTGCTACAAGACTCAAAATAGTTCTGATTGAAGTCATTTTAACAACAGGAGAAAATATTTCATCAAAATCAATACCTTTCTTCTTTGCAAACCCCTTCACCACAAGTCTAGCTTTGTACCTCTGTTTTCCTCCATCTTCTTCCTTCAACCTGTAAACCCATTTATTCTTCAATGTAGTTTTTCCTATAGGCAACCTGACTAAATCCCAAGTCTGGTTATGCATTAAGGAGTCCATCTCTTCTTCCATGGCTACTTCCCACTTCTTCCTGCTTTCAACCTGCATTGCTTCTTCATAACATTCGGGTTCACCGGAATCAGTCAACAATAAATAATATAATGAAGGAGAGTATCGTTCAGGGGGTCTACTTATCCTGGTAGATCTTCTAACACCACTTTCAGGTTTTTGGGGTGCCTATTGTTGTTTTGGTGGTTGTTGTTGTTGTGGTTGTTAATTATTATTATTTTCAGGCACCTTTAATTTTTTAGTGATTTCATCAAGAACTGTGTATTCCTTGTTTCCTTTTTCCTGTTTCTTTTCCTGCAACTGATTCTTATACAAGACCTTTTCATTGAATATTACATCTCTGCTCCTAATGATTTTATGATTTTCGTAATCATATAAGTGATAACCAAAATCATTAACACCATATCCAATAAAGGTACATTTCTTTGACTTTGCCTCAAGCTTTGTTCTATTTTTTTTATCAGTATGGACATAGGCCTCACAACCAAAAGGCTTTAAAAAAGAGTAGTTTACCTTTTTACCTGTCCATGCTTCCTTTCGAACACCACCATCCAAGGAACTTGAAGGCCCTATGTTTATTAGATAAACAACAGTATATACAACATCTTCCCAAAACTGTAAAGGCAATCCTGCATGTAATCTCATGCACCTTGCATGCTCCGTGATTGCTCTATTCATCCTTTCTGACACACCATTTTCTTATGGTGTTCTTGGAACTGTCTTCTCTCTGCGAATTCCATTCTCTGAACAATACCTATCAAACTCTTTGCTACAATATTCACCTCCATTGTCTGATCTAAGACACTTCAATTTCTTTCCTATCTCAATCTCCACCAGAGATTTCCATTTCTTGAAAGTATCAAATACATCAGATTTATTCTTAATACAATAAAACCAAGTTTTTCTAATTTCATCATCATTAAAAGTAACATAATAATGAGAGCCACCGAGAGATGATACCTGAGCAGGTTCCCATACATCTGTATGCACAAGCTCTAATTTTTCGCTCTTCCTTCATTTCCCAACTCTAAGAAATCTGACTCTCTTCTGTTTTCCATAAATGAAATTCTCACAGAAGTCCAAATCAATATTCTTCAAACTTGTCAACAAATTCCTTGAGTGAAGAATCTTCATCCCCTTTTCACTCATGTGTCTAAGCCTATGATTCCATAATGCTACATCTACTCCTTTGGAAGTTAAAGCATTAATACAGTTAGAAATACCATTGCATAAATACAATGTACCAACCTTTTCGCCTTTTGCTATTACCAGGGCTCCTTTGGTGACCTTCCAAGCTTTATCTGTGAAAGTTGTCACACAACCTTCACCGACTAACTACCCTGTTGAAATCAGATTTTTCTTTAAATCTGGAACATGCCTTACCTCCTTTAATAGCCATTGGTTTCTATTCTGTTGTTTTACAAGAACCTTAACCATTCCAAAAATTTTACAGGGTTTATCATCACCCAAATGAACTTGTCCAAAATCTCCTTGAACATAGTCATGGAGGTATTTCTTATCAGGTGTGGAATGGAATGAGGCCCCTGAATCTATCACCCAGGAATTAGTAATATTTTTGAAAGAAAGAATCAAAGCATCTTGTAACACCTCACCTATCACATTTGCTTCATGATTGTTTTCTTGTTGTGCATCTCCTTCTTTTCCCTTCTGAGATCTATAGTCTTTCTTTAGGTGTCATTTATTTCTGCATTTCCAACACACTATCACCCAATCTGAACTTGGATCTACCTTTCCTTGATTTACTGCAATATTCTGAGCTCTTTCCTCTTTCCATTTTTCTTCCCCTAGACTCTGCACTCAAAGCATTACCCGATGTCTCACCGGAGCTTTTCCGTCGCATTTCCTCACTAAGGATAGCACCAACAACATCATCAAATTTTAAAGTACTAGATCCAGAAACAAAGTTACTAATGGCCATTAGTAAACCATTCCAACTTTCTGGTAATGAGCATAAGAACAACAGAGCTTTAACTTCATCATCAAAGTTTACCCCTACAGAACATAACTGACTTGTAACAATATTAAAATCATTGAAACGGTCTGCAATAGATCCACCTTCCGGCATCTTCATATTAAAAACCATTTCATAAGAAATACCTTGTTTGAGGCCGAGGGTGTTTCTTATAGTTTCTCCAATCCCTTAATCAAACCCTCTGTCGTTGTTTCCTTCGAAATGTTGAAGGCGACCGATGCTACGCACAACCGTACTGTTCTGAGTGCCTTTCTATCAAGAAGGTTCCATTCTTCATCTGTCATACCCATCGACATCTTTGTTTTTCCACCCAATGGTAGGTATAGATCTTTCTGATACAAATAATCTTCCATATGCATCTTCCACAGCGAGAAGTTTTGGCCATTAAATTTCTCGACCCTAAATTTACCATCTTCTGCCATTGCTCCCACTTGAATGAGGAACCCTTCTTTCCTGTGAGTTTATTAGCCAAATAGACTTTCGGCTCTGATACCAGTTGTTAGAAATTATATATTATGAAGTAATGGAACACATATAACATTGAGGAAATATAAACACAAAAAAAGAATAAAACAAGAGAGACATAGATATATGTGGTTCACCCAGTTTGGGCTATGTCCACCGTGAATAGCCAGTCCTTCCTTTCTATTATCTAGCAAAATGAAGAGACATAACCTATAGTAGATCCGTTGTAATATCCTCTTTTTTCTCTCATAGTCTCACCTCTTTCTTTCTCGCTCGAAGAATACACATCTATTACACAGCCTCAAATACAATGCCCTCATACAAAGAAAGGGGTTTCCTTCTAGGGCAAAAAACCCTAAACTAAACATAAGTTCTACCATCAAATCATTTGCCTAATGAACGACCCAGATTGACTAGAAATTACTATACTTTGACAAGTTCCCCCCACACCACCCCTGTGTGGAAGGGTGTACAAACTTCCTGGGGTATACATCCGGCTAAAACAAAGACCTCTAAAAAATCATGCTCCATACTCAACACCATTGAGTGTGTGGATGATAATGGGGAAAAGAGGACTTTGTAGGGGAAGAAGAAGCCTACAGCAGTGAGGATTGTTACCACTATGCAGGCTAATCATAGTGCGTGATGTTTTCAATACAAATTTATAGTGACAAGGGTAAGGAGGTTGAGGATGTCAATGTGTTGAGTAGGTACCCAATTTTGCAGCGGTTTCAAGATGTATTTCTTGAGGACATTATAGAGTTTCCACCTCATAGGGCAGTTGAAGGAAATGTTGGAAAAGGGGTACATTAGGCTGAGTGTATTGCCTTGGGGTGCGCCAGTGTTGTATGTGAAGAATAAAGATGGTACTCTTAGATTGCGCATTGACTACAGGAAAGTAAACAAGGTAATGATAAAATCAAGTACTATTTTTCAAGGATTAATGATTTATTTGATCGGTTGAAGGGAGCAGCAGTGTTCTCTAAGATTGAATTGAGATCAGGATACCATGAGGTATGCATTAAGGAAGAGGAAATCTTCAAGATTGCGTTCAAGACTAGGTATGGGAATTATGAGTTTGTTGTTGTTCCATTCGAGTTGACTAATGCTCCAACTACATTTACGTTTTTGATGACTAGTGTGTTGTGTCCTTATCTGAGCAAGGTTGTTATTGTATTCATTGATGACATACTGGTATATTCTAAGAATGAGGAAGAACATGCCAAGCATTTAGCAGCAGTGTTGATATTATTAAGATAGCATCAATTGTATGCTAAACTTATCAAGTGCATCTTATTTTAGACTAATGTACATTAATTGGGGAATTTTGTCTCCAAGGATGGAATAAGAATGGATCCAGAAAAGATAAGGGCCATCATGGAGTGGGAATCTCCTAAAAATGTGGATGAGGTGCAGTCATTTATGGGATTGGCAGGTTAATATAGTAGGCTCATCAAGAACTTCTCACACATTCATATCTTATCACATCATTGCAGTGGAAAGGTAAGAAGTTCGAATGGACAAAAGAATGTGAGGCTAGCTTTGAGAAACTTAAGTAGTTGTTGACACATGCACCAGTGCTAAATATTGTGGATCCAGAAAAGGAGTTTGTAGTATATACAGATGCTTGCAAGAGAGGACTTGTTGGAGTTGTCATGAAAGAAGGGAAGATAGTGTGCTATGAGTCACTAAAATTGAATTAGCATGAGTATAACTATCCAACACATGATCTTGAGCTAGAAGCGATTATACATGCATTGAAGATGTGGAGGCACTATCTTCTTGGCAGGAGGTTTACATTGATGAGCAATCACAGTGGGTTGAGATATTTTTTTAATCAGTCGAATCTAAATTTCATGAAACTTAGATGGTTGGATACCCTTAATGAGTTCGAATTCGAGATCAGATACATCAAAGGGAAGGATAACCAAGTTGTGGATTCTCTTAGCAAGAAGGTATAGGTAAATCATATAGTAGCTATGAGCTCTTATGGGACAAAGTTACAAGATAGGATCTTGCAAGCAGGATGGTGGGATGACAAATACATGGAGATTATGCACGGGTTACAACAAAGCACAGGTACAGGTATATGTATAGGTACAGGTACAATTAAATCTTATTAGGATGCATATTGTAGTCTCACGGTATATGGTTTGGTTAGGTTTAGAGATAAGATCTATGTGTCGAATTGTAGTGAACTCAAGATGCTTATCTTGAGGGAGTTTCACACTAAGCCATACTTGGGTCATCCAGGATATCAAAATGCATTGAAGGTGGTAAATAAGTTCTACTATTGGCCAAATCTAAAGAAGGAAGTGGCAGATTTTGTGGCTATATGCCTAGATTGTCAGCAGATCAAAGTAGAATGTAAGAATCCAGGTGGTTTACTACAACCTATAGCGATTCCGTAATGGAAATAGGAGATCATTTCCATGGATTTCATTACATATTTTTTGAGGAAAATAAAGCAGTGTGATTCTATTATGGTTGTGGTTGACAAGTTGAGAAAGTTAGCTCACTTCATTCTAGTAAATACGACATATTCATCTAGTGATGTACCACAAGTGTTCATCAGAGAGATAGTGAGACTACATCATGTTCCAAAAAAGATTGTGTTGAATAGGGACGCAAAGTTCACTTCCAAGTTTTGGAATGAGCTATTTTCAGGCTTGGGCACAGAGTTGGCTTTTAGTACAACTCATCATCCACAGATATATGGACAAACAGAGAGGGTCAATAGGGTCTTAGAAGATATGTTGAGGATGTGCGTGATGCACTAGCAAAAGAAATTGGAGGAGTATCATCAATTAGCTGATTTTGCATACAACAATGGTTATCAGGAGTCATTGAGGATGAGTCCTTTCGAGGCATTGTACGGATGGAATTGTAACACTCCCATTAGTTGGAGTGATCAAATGAACATGGCACTTATTGGACCATACATGTTGGCAGACATGGAGCAGGAAATGCAGGTGATAAAGAAGAATCTAAGGCAGAAAAGGATAGACACAAAAGTTATGTGGATCAGTACAGGGTGTTCAAGGAGTTTCATGTTGGGGAGCATGTGTATTTTCACATCAAGCCCCAGAAAATCTCTTTGAGGATTGGTTCTTGTGCCAAGTTGGCACCACGGTATTATGGGCCTTTCACGATCCTTGAGAGGATTGGACCAGTGGAATATCAACTTGCACTACCTCCAAAAATGAAATTCTATGATGTTTTCCATATTTCATTGCTTAAGAAGCATATAAAGGATGTTGATTCTGTTATTGATTGGTCTGTATTGCAGGTGGAGCAATAAGGAGAGCCCCAACCAGAGCCTCAATGCATATTGCACCAAAAACATCTCATGCTCAGGAATAGAGCCATAGAGCAATTTAAAGTGTAGTGGAAGCATTTTGTGCCTGAAGAAGCTACATGGGAGATGGTGGATTAGATGCGAACCCTGTATCCTTCATTATTTTCCGGGTTGAGGAAAAGCAATTTTGTTTTGATGTTGGTATATGTTTGGCATATGTTTTGTTGATGTTTTGGTATATGTATATATATATGTATATAGATGTAAATACCACCATCAAAACATTTATAAATCTCCAATAAGAGTTATGGGTGTCATGTTATTATAGTTGTTATATTGACATGTTGTCATGTTGTTTTTCTTTTGAGCAAGTCTTTCATTGTAAATATTGTAACGAGCTAAGTTATAAAGCTCCATGGGTGATATGTTGCTTTTTAGAGGCTTTTCTGAGGTTTTGGTGTGGTTTAACACTGAGGATAGTGTTCCCCAAGGGGGAGGGTTTTGTAACAGCCCTTATGAAAATTTCATGTAATAAAAATTAATAAAGGCAAAATAAGACCATGGGCAAGGGACACTTATTCCAAGTTGAATGTTGGGCAAAGATATCCAGGTGAGCATCACTAGATGTGTCTTTTGGCTAAGAAAAATTGGCAAAGGCTAAGGAAAAGGAATTAAAAGGAAAAAAGGAATTTTTGGCACATCTATTTATGAAAATAAAGCAAATTACGAGAATAGTAAGGTGAAAGGTCACAAGTTGCATGTGAGGAAGAAATTGAAGGAAAATAATGGAAAATGAAGAAAATAGAGGCCTCATAAATAAAAAGGCTTTTGAGGATCAGTTGGTAACCTTTTCTCAGTTCAAGTTTTGAGCTCTCTCATTATTCTCTCTCTCTCTCACTCTTGGTCACTTAGATTTTTCTTGGAGCACTCTAGCTTTGGATAAAGGAAAGAAAAACAAGCAAATGGAAAGGAAGGAAAGAAAGGATCAAGGAAGAAGAGCAGGATCAAGAAGCTTCAGCAAGAATACTTACAGGTAACCTTTTGCATGTGTGATTTCCTAGCTGGTTTGGAAATGCATGGATTTTCATGTGTGGTGTATGCTTCTCTTGTTGTCGATGACATAGAGTCGTGTTATGACAGTGGTTTTCAACCTAACCTTGCCTTTTTTTGGATGCCATGGTATGTTGGGATGTTTATTTCATTTTTTGAACTTTATTATGCCAGATGGATTTCAGAATCCAGGGTGGAGGTTGTCTCAAGGTTCATTCCCAAAGTCCTAAGAATCCCTTAACCGATTTTGGTTGGATACATGGTAAAGGTTAAGTGAGAAGACTCAGTTTAGGGCCTAGTAATTTGGGTTTGGATTGCGATAAAGCCTGAGAAACTAGTCTCAGTTTAGGGCCTAGTGATCCAGGATTGGATTGCAGTAAAGCCTGAGAAACAAGGAGATGGAAGATTCCTCAAGGATAGTGATGGATTCTGGATGGCATTCCAAGTTCAATTTGGTTGTGATCAGAACACCGTTTTGGTGTGATCAAATTTTGGTGAGGATGGAGGTGGTTTAACCTCTAGATTCCCTTGTTTTTTCTTCAATAGGTTGTTCTATGAGATCCAACATTCATGCTTGTAATATGGCATGGGGATGACTGATTGAAAGAGAGATTTGATTTAGCCATGTCTATGGTCGGGTGGTACATGGAAGTCCAAAACCTAGTCAGATTTTCCTATGATTAATAAAAGTTAAGTCCTCTTACTTTTGCATTGGTTTATATGCGGATTTAATTGTTTTCATCTCTTTGATATTCATATGGTTTGATGTTGGTTATAAGCATGGTTAAATGATTGGTTCATGTCATGGTTATTTCATGTACTTGTAATTATTAAATGGATGATAATAACTAATTGATGATATATTAGTTCAATGGAGAAAGAGGTGATCCTTCTGGCTATGTTTCATAAGTGCATTCAGTATGTTATGCTCTATCTTGTATCCTAAACCTATAGGTTGCATTGATGCCAAGTGTTTGGCATAATGTCAGTCTTGGTTGGGGATGCTTGGGCCTATCCCTGAAGTTGGGTTTTATTTATCAGCATTATTATCATGTATTTGATGGATTTTTAAGGTTGTAGAAAGTTTTGGGTAGAGGTTGGGATTCTGGGATAGAAAAATGGCTCAAATCTAGAGGTCTCTTGTGCAGGTTTATAGAGAAAAGTCCACAGTTGCTGGCACATAGGCATATGAGAGCGACTTTGGGTTACTGGAAGATGTCATGCCTATAGCATGAGAGTGACCAAGGGTTAAAAGGATTAAATCATCAGTGGGACTCAGAGACAAGATCTTTGAGTGGCTAACATGTCTCTTAAGGGTGTTGTTTCTGATGTGGATGGGTTTGTTTGATATGTTCCATCAGTTCAATTTCCTTAAGGTCACCAAGGAAGTTGAATCCATTATAGTAGCCTCTCTCATCACATGTTTACCCCGGCTGGCCGGTCGCTTGGGTGGACCTGGGAGGAGGGGGTGTTACATGTAGATTTAGCTAAAATAATTCCCATCATGTTGTGTCAAATGAATATGTGGAGTAGAGTTCATAGAGAGTTGACCCATAATAGAGAAATTAACCCTCATCTATGTCAGACTAATTTTCTAGTTGATTGAGTGTTATGGTCAACTTAGCACACATCTTCATTAATTTAATTCATCAATTTGGTTGACCTCATCAATTAGACTCGACACAGTCCAATTGGGTCATCTTCTCCTTCAAGAACTTCCAAGTCATTGCCAAAGGAGCTATTAACAAAGATACTATATTGACAATTCCTGTCTATTGTCTTCAGCTAGACTTTCTTTCACATGGATCAAAGAAGAATCTTGGGTTAATCACACCAATTACAAGTTAATTATGTGGGTTGCATATTAAATTTTATCAATATATGGTCCAACCTTCACACAATGTGGCCATGCTTATGTCAAGTTGTTCGTGGATTGAGACTTTGACTTGAGTTTTGATGAGATGATTTAATTTTGACCCTAAATACTTATGAAATTGACTCGATGACCATGACTTCAATTGTAAGATACCTCGATTAGATACATGTAATGATTGTTTTTTTATTATTTCCACCAAAATAGTGTGCAAGTTGTTGTGAATGTTGAGCACATGAATAAAAAATCAGAGTTACATTTGATGAAGAATCTATCTAGACTATATAACGACTAGCCACTGTGTATCGATTGGAGCCTTGTAACTACTAGCATTGCAACTAATTCATTACAACTATCTAAGGCATGATGGTGTAAGAAGATCAACATGCTAATCTCAAAGTCTTGTGTTAAAAAATTATGATTAGATTGTAATATATAATTGACAAATGAAAGTATAGATCATATCAATTATTGAAACCCTAGTGTATTCTCTTCAACTAGTGGAAATTCCAATTGAAGAGATTTTCTAGGAGAAGAAATGGAAGGATTTTGGTAAATAAAACTTGCAAGTTTTTCTAGAAGATGTTCACAATTTTGAATATATTTGTGGTGCAATTCCATTAAAGATAATTTGAATAAATTTGTATGTCTCAAAAATTATAAAATATACAAGTCTTATGTAATCTATTGTATGAACGATAGCTTATTCGAGTTGTAGTTATGTTGCGGATTTAGTCTTTCAATAATGCATAAGTTAAAAATAGAGGAACGGGTGAAGCATAAGACTTCACTAAGGTAGATGATTCTCTTTTTCTTTGTAAATAAATCAATTTCTAGTTAATGAGATCAACACCCTTCCAATACCCATCGATATCAAGTCAACACTTCTTGTAAAAAATATGAGTTGGAAACAAAAAATAGAATGTCTTAGTTAAGTTAAATCTATCCTTCAAAAGAATTCATTTGTGCCATAAAATCCAATACGGCTCTTAAGCCCCTTAGCAAGAATCTTATTGAAAGAAACCATATCACCCCCATGATTTATGGGCTTCTGAATATTCATAAGGATGGGGGCCCCCTAAGACCTATTGTCAATACACTAGATGGACCTATTTATCTTCTAGCTAAATTCTTAGCACATAAGATTAAACCTATGGTTGGTCTTACAGCCTCCTTTGTTAAGGACTCTGCTTTGTTAATGAGTTAAAATATATTCGGCTAAACCCTGGGGATTTGTTTTTAAGATTTGACGTTGTTTCTCTTTACAAAAACATCCCTGTTAATGAGGCCATCGATGTCATAAATTGGATTACTGATGATGACACTGCCAAATTAGTTGGTATTTTCCTAACATCTACCTTTTTTAGATTCCAGGGTGAATTCTATGAACAAATATGTGGAGTAGTTATGGGTCCTCTGCTCTCCCCTATCATTGCAAACTTATTCATGGAATAATTTGAGAACAAATATTTGACCTATGCTCAATTCCAACCTAATCTTTGGAAAAGGTTTTTTGATGACACCTATGTCGTCTGGCCCCATGGTCGTAAGAAGTTTTTTTTTTTGCTGAAGTAAGCGTCGATCCTTCTAATTCATTAAATCACAAGAAAAATACATATTGTACATAAGACCCGATGTTTTACAAGAATTCGAGAAAAAGAAATCCCTGCAAATGACCAAAACCCTCCAAGCTATTATAGTAATTACCTAACTTTTGAGAAATAAACGTGGAAGGTCTGCTAGAGCTCCCATCCACACTTCTGGAACATACTTACTTCTCAGAGCCAACATACCACCAAGCATACCCCCGACTATACTAGTTCCACACACCACGAAAGAGGAAGAAAACGCGCCAAACCAGAAGAAAGGAAAGGGCCAACCTGGCCCCACAAAAACCAACACGTTTGATCCCAACCATTGATCCTGGCTGCTGAATCCAACGGCCAGAAAACATATCACCCGGTCTTACATGACAGAGAGATAGTGTGCGATCGAAGGCGGTATCAAAGTCAACCCACTTGCCACTTGTAACAATCTCAATGGAATCACCCCCGAAATTGCAAAACCATAAACTGCTTATGTGACTTGCAATAACCAGAAAACCCACCATGCCATGGTTTTCAAGCCCGAGAGTGGAAAGGTAGAAAAATATGGGTATCGGAAAAATGGAAAACATATTCTGATTATTCTTGCTGCAAACTCCTATACTGTGCTTGTTTGGGATAAGACCAGACAACTTGACTTCCAAAGAACTGAGAACCACGATCAACTGAGTCCAAGATAAAATGAGACCAACTTTGACTTGCCTTTCTAATAAATACATGCTAGAAGGTTACAAAAGTTCTAACCATAGAAATCAATTCATGCTAGTCAACCTGGCCTGATACATAAACACTTCTGTGTCTTCTCCTACTAGTTCATCGCAGAGAACCTTTAAATGGTTTTGAGGTATTTCCTACCACTTTTTCGCCAATCCACCATCAGCATTGTTCATCCCATGGTTGGCCAGAAGGTTCGCTAGTTTATTGGCCGAACGTTGAACATGGTTGAAACTAACCGTTCGAAGCTCCTGGAGGTGAACATGGATTCTTTGCTAGACCTGGGTTAGTTTCCAGCGAGTGGAGACTTTCTCTAGCCTAATACCACAGTTGATTCTTTTCACAGAGTTAATGGTTATCTTTGAGTCCACTTTAACAATGACGTTAGAGCTATGGCGGTGGATCAAAAAATCTAGACATTGTTCCAAAGCCATTAATTCTACCATATTATTGGTGGCTCTTCCAAAATGACAGTGGAAGATAAAGATGATACTGCCCTTCTCATCTCTTAAACCACCTCCAAAACTAGTTGTTCTCAGGTTGACTTTTGAAGCCCCATCTATGTTGAATTTCATATAGCCTTTTGGTGGTGGTTTCCAGAAATCCTTCTCTGTATCCATAGTTATGTTCTTCTTGATTAATCCTTTGGGAATAATCTCTTTCATTCCCAGTTGTCTGAGAATTCTTAGCTCAATCTCAGAGGGGAGATTTTTAGGGAGATTGCGAACTGTTATACTAACTGTCTCCTTGAGCTGTTTTAGAATCATATCAAATAGTCTTAGAGGAATAACCTTTTCATTATTAAAAAATATTTTATTTCTTTCTTTCCAAACATTCCAAATAATGAAGCTTGGTGTGAAGGCCTAGGCCAAATTAAGGAACTCGTTCTCGGAATAGTTTCCTCTCCACTTGTTTAGGTTTTTTGTGATACTACTTCTATCCCTATCTGTCTATTGGAAAATAATGAGAAAGAATCCCACAACCATGTGGTGTAAGAGCAGTTGTTAAGAATGTGCTCCATGGTTTCCTCCTGCTCTTCACATAGCTGGCATCTGGATGGCCCCATAACCCCCCTTTTCCTAATGTTGTCCCAGGTTAAAATTTTCTTATGATGAACCAACCACATGAAAAGCTTGATTTTCATCCAACCTTGGTGTTTCTAGAGGTGCTTCTAGGTATCTTCTGGAACTCTGGAATCAAGCCCAAGGAGAATACCTTTGGCTTCCTTAAGATTGAAGGTGCCTCTATTATTATTGCCCCATCTCAATTGATCCTACCCCTCTGTAACTAAAGTCATTATTTGTTTAAGCAAGCTCCCCAGAGCCTCTGCTTTAATTTTAATTGGGTTGTCCTCTTTGCAATCAATTTTCCTCCAGCTTCTCCATTTTCCAGAGTTCTGAGCAGGATCCTAGAAATCCTTAACTTTGTTTAACCCTTGGGAATCTGTTTCTTTCTTGAGGCTTAAAAATTCCTCTATTAACATCGTTGGTTCTTATTGCCATTTGTCCTCCCAAAAGAGTGCAAGATCTCCTGCTCTGATTTCCCAAAATTTGTTTTTTTCAACAATGCTTCTATTTTCCCAGGCTCTATTCCAGATATGAGATCCTTTTAAATTTCTAGACATCCTAATGAGATCATTAATGTGCCAAGCACTAGCATATTTCTCTTTCCAGATCCTTGCCCACTGGGCTGTTGGCTCCTGAATCCATGGCCACCAGAGCTTGGCTCCTAGCACTTTACTAAGAATCTCTTGATCATCCAAGCCAAGACCCCCTTGAATTTTGGGTTTACAAATTTTATCCCAAGAGACCAGGGCCCACTTTTTCTTTCTTTCTTCCTTGCCCCAGAGGAAATCTCTTTGTATATTCCTGAATTTCTCTAAAACCTCTTTGGGAGCTGGGAGGGCTGATAACATAAAAATCGGGATGGATTGCAAAACCGCCTTTGTTAGAACCAACCTGCCTGCCAAGTTCAAGACTTTGAAGGTCCATTTTTTGACTTTGTCTTGCATCTTATTAAGCATTGGTTCCCAGATACTTTTCTGCATATGTCTGGCTATGAGAGGGATTCCCAAATACTTTGTGGGGAGGGAGTCTCTTTGGAAGCCAAGGATTCTTGAGATATTTCTTTGAATAGCTATGTTAGTGTTTAAGAAGAAGATTTTTGACTTAGAGAGATTGACCTCCATACCTTGCAGCATGGTGTCATCTACAAATTGTTGGTGAGTTAGAGCTTGACAATTGAAGTCATTTGATTTTTCCCATTTCCTTGGCATGCTTAATGGATTTTCCAAGTCCTTCCATCATGAGAATAAAAAGAAAGGGAGAGAGCGGGTCTCCCTGCCTAAGGCCTCTAGAAGGGATGAAAATCTCAGAGGGAGACCCATTCACCAGAATAGATAAGCTAGATGAAGTCACCAGAGACATGACCCATCTGACCCAGTTGTGATCGAAGCCAAAAGCAATGAGGACTTCCTTGAAGTAAATCCAATTCACCTTATCATATGCTTTGGCAATATCCAATTGCATGATCATCCCTGACTACTTTTTACTAGTAAGTGTGTGATTCATTTCCTGGGCTTGAATAATGTTATTTAAAATTTTTCTACCCTCCACATAACCTGCCTATTCCTCTGATACTAAATAAGGAAGGAGAGGTCTTAATCTATTAGCAACAACTTTGGAAATAATCTTATATACTACATTACATAAAGCTATGGGTCTGTACTTATCTGTAGTTTGAACTAAATTCTGTTTGGGGATCAAGGAGATAAAGGAGGTGTTGAGGGCTTTCAGGATGGTTTTACTACACCTAGAATCCTCCACCACATTCAGAATATCCTGTTTGACAATATGCCAACAAGCTTTAAAAAAATCCACGTTGAAACCATCCGGGCCTGGTGCTTTGCAATTTTGCATGTCTTTGAGAACTTCACGTACTTCCTCTTCAGTAACTCGTCTATTGAGGTTAAAATTGTCCTCTATAGACACCAACTTAGGGATATGCCTTATAATCTCCTTGACGGATTGTTCCTTGTTTGAATTGTTTTCCCGAGTGATGTTTTGGAAATGCTTAACAAGCACAGCTTCAATATTCTTATGAGTATTTTGAAGCTCCCCCTTCTCGTTATTTATCAAAGAGATTCTATTGTGTGCTCTATTGGCTATGGTGGATATGTGGAAAAACCTTGTATTCTACTCTCCTTCCTTGAGCCACTAAACTCTATACTTTTGCCTCCAAAATATTTCCTCTTGTTTGCATAAATTTTCCCATTCTTGATGATGTTTGTCAGCCTGATCACTCTTAACTTTGTCAAAGCCCTCTTGGATCAAGGCCTGGTTGAGTTCCTAAATTTTGATTTCCAAATATTTTTTGTTCACAAAAATGTTTCCAAAATCCTTCTTGTTCCATTCTTTGAGCCTGAACTTGACATGCTTTAGTCTTTTATGAAGGAGGTACATTTGTGATCGTTGTAATTGTAGATCTTCAGACCACCATTTTTCAATGTTACTGATGAAATACAGGTGGGAGAGCCAGATGTTCTCGAATCTGAAGGGCCTATTTCTGGGAGAAACCATACCCTTGATTTCCAATTGAATTGGCCAGTGATTGGACCCTCCAAAGGGAAGGATTCTTACTGTTATTTCTTTATCTATAATCATCATCTCCTCCGAAATCATGAACCTATCTAATTTAGAGGCTACCTGTGCCTCACCTCCTCTTTTGTTGTTCCATGTAAAAAAGCCATTAATCAATTCTGAATCAACTAATTTCATATCATCTGTGAATGATTGGAATGCTAATGAGTCTTTGGATAGCACTCTGGTTCCTCCTTTTCCTTCCAAAAGAGACTTGATCATATTAAAATCACCTCCCAAGATCCAAGGAATTCCACCCTGTCTATTCCTAAGATCTATTAGGGAATCTATCAATTTGAGTTTGTCATCTATTTTTTGAGGGCCGTAAACATTTGTGACTAGGAAGGTTTCTGAAGCCCCTATTGGTTGTATGACTACTGATAATTAATTTCTGGATGCTTTAGCGTCTATAATGTTAATTTTCTGGGGATTCCAAAGAGTTAGAATACCCCCCACTACGCTTTCAGCTTTAACTTCTAGAAACTCAAATCTGTTGAGCCATTTTCTATGAATTTGTTTTATTTTCTGAATGAAACATTTAGTTTCCTGGATGAAGATCATATCTGGCATTCCTTGTTTTATTCTATAACTTAGCATTCTTGGTTTCCTTTTAATACCTAGACCTCTAATATTCCAGGATGTGAAATTCATAATTCAAGATTTCTAAAGGAGTAACTGGTTAGGTCTTTCATCTTACCTGAGTCTATCATTAGCTTTCCACACTCCATCAAGAGGTCCTTCTGCTTTTTCCTACCCCTTTTATTTCCAGCATTTCTGGTAGCTAATCCTGGAATTGCTTAATTGCTTTCACACCTTTGTATGCTTGCTTGTCAATGGTTTTTCCTTTCTCTAACCCTTTTTCCTGAGTTTTCCATAAAAAAAATTGTTGAATTCTATTACAATATTCTTGGGGTAGTGAATCTAGCCCTCCCATGGTTACCTGCATCAAGAACCCTTCTAGATCTGGGTGTTCCTTATCTAGAATTTCTTGAAGTTCATGGTCCTCCACATTTGTTTCACTCTGGGTAATTTCTTGATCCATCTCTAGTTCTGTTTCATTCATCATGATTTCTTTCTTATTACCCATCTCTTGAGTTGGGTGGCCATTTTCTTCCTTTTTCTTTTCATTAGGGCCATCCTCCATAGATTGATCTTCATTTGCCATTTCTTCATTCTCTTCCAGTGCTTGATACCTATTTTGACTAGCCTTTTGAACCTCATTTCGAAGATTCTTTGGTCCTTTTTTGCCTCCTTTTCCTTTACTTACCACTTTCTGAAAGCTTTTTGTATCCTTCATTGCATTTTGTTTGCTCCTATTATCTACTCTACTAAGAGGAAAATCTCTGAACAAGTGTCCATATTCATGGTATTTACGACATCTAAACGGGATATGCTCGTAGTCCACTGTTTGCACCCAGTCCTCATCAAAAACAACGAGAATGACTTCATTCAGAATGCCTCCTGATAGATCCATTTCTACACAAATTCTTGCATAGGAAGTGTATTTGCCCCTTCTTGTGGCTTTCGAAGCTTTGAAAAAACGACCGAGTTTATTGCCTATGGCAGCAAGCGATTTAGTTTACCAGTAATCAAGAGGTAGAGAATAGAGCCTTACCCAGATTGGTACTGAAGTAAAAGTCTCTTTCTCTGGAACAAAGTTCATAATCCAGGGCCGCATATAGAGGCCAGCTGTTGCATAAAAGTAGGGTCCTCCTTCGAATATTCTATCTTTGTCTTCAATACTTGTGAATACCACAGTGAAGAATCCCTTTGACCCAAGATGCAAATCAATGCTTCCTTTGGGTTTCCAGTGGTACTTGATCCACATATGTAAAGCCTTTTCAGTGGGCCATAGTCCCATGAAGTTGCAGATTATAGCATAAGTTCCCATATGTTCCCTGTGTGCCTGCAGTGCAGGATCGTTTAACACGACTCTTGGAGTAGTCTCCGTTTTGGGTCTACATGGTCCCTTTTGTTTATTATCCCTTGTTTTCTGACTTTTGTCTTCTTCCTCCTTGTCTTTAGTGCTGACATTTTCCTTGGGTCAGACCCCATTTGTCTCCTTTTCATTATTATTTTTTCCCCCTTCCGTAGAACTACTGACTTTACCCAGTGGGGACTTGCCTCTACTGGCTATGGCCTTCTTGTAGGAGGGAGTGGAGCTCCCTCCTCTGCGGCCCTCCATCAGGCACAAGCACTGATACTCACAGAAACCTTAGCTGCGCATTTTTCTCCTGCTCCGTCTCCTGATCCTCCTCCGTATTGAATAAAGGTCATGCCCCCATGGTCGTAAGAAGTTATATTTGTTCCTTCATCATCTTAATTCTCAATCTGACTCCATAAGATTCACAATGGAGGTTGAGGTAGATGGTAGCCTTCCATTACTTGATGTTCTCCTCTTAAGAATGGAATATGGTTCCTTGCATCACTAAGTGTTTCGTAAAGAAACGCATACGAAACAATATCTTCATGCCAATTATCACCATTTTTCGGCACAAATTTAGAGTTCTTAACACACTAGCTACCCATGATCTAAGGATATTTGATAATAATCACTTAGAAGATGAGAAATCACATATTCTGAATTTTTTTGAAAATAATGGCTATAGTAAATATCAAGGTCTCAAAGATTTCAAAAAATCCAGTAAAGAACTCAGGTTTAAAAAAGCTCATGATGGACAAGTTTCCAATGTTCAACTTTTGTTCATTCATGGGACCATTGATAAGATTTCTCATATTCTTAAAAAGAATAAAGTCCCAGCTATCTTCAAGCCCCTTAAAACCATTAGAAGCTCCCTTAGATCTGTTAAGGACCTAGTAAACCCTAAGGACATGAAAGAGGTTTACTCAATCCCTTGCTCCTATAGGATTCCCTACATTGGGGAAACTGGTTACTCCATTAGTCAGAGAATTCAAGAACATGCAGAAGACATTAAACAAAATCATTCTCACTCCTTAGCTATAGCTAAACATGTGGAGAAAACTAAGCACCATTTATGCATTGAGGATTCTCGGGTCACCGTGAGGAATGATCACTTCCATCGTAGGAAGTTAAGAGAGGTCACTGAAATTGAGAAGCAAGTGAATAATATCAGCAATGACGATAGCTAGAAATTGAGTAAAAGTTTGATTCCCACCCTCTTTACATGATGGTCTCTTTGTACTCCACACCCCCTCCACCCTACCCCTCCACCCTTTTTTTTGGTTTCTCCTCCTCATTCCTTTATAGTTTATAAATGGTTTTTTTCTTCCTTTGATTGTTAGTTGTTTTTTATCGCTCTTAGAGTCCTTTTTCTATAATATAATATAAAAATTGTACACACAACTTTTCTTTATATTGTAGTAACATTCTCTAATTTATCCCGATATTCTTTTTCATAGCATATTTATATAAAATGTTATATAAATAACAGTATTAATATTTTTTTTTATTCAAATAACTTAATTATATAATATTTTTTTAATGATTATTGTATAATAATAAGGTTTGATAATATATCTAATATTATAAAATAGTATTTTCCTTTATATATATTCGTATGATAGATTTATTTTTGGATTTTTTAATTGATTCCTTATTCCTCCTTTCATTTGTATATATTCTCCGAAGATAGTATATTTTTGGTTAACCTTGAGTCTTTCTTTAACAATTCTATTTTCCTTTGTAATCACTTTTTCCAATTCTTTATCTCAAAACAAAATGTTTTTATCCTATTTGAACCTTATTAATTTCATAAATATATGATATTATGAATATATTTAATGGTTTTATATAATATTATATACATAATAATAATATTATATATTAATTTAAAATAAACTGATTTTTATTGGATTTCTTATTATAATATAATATTAATTTATTAAAAAAAAATCTCCCTTTCCCATATTTTATTTATCAATTTCCCTATTTTATGATTTTATATTTATAACAGTTAATTTCCATAACTAACTAATAGTTTTTAATATTTTCTTATATATTGATTAAATACTCTAATTTCACATTCATGTTTGGATTATAATATTTTATTT
The DNA here is from genome assembly GCA_000404065.3 of Pinus taeda. Lineage (NCBI taxonomy): Eukaryota > Viridiplantae > Streptophyta > Pinopsida > Pinales > Pinaceae > Pinus > Pinus taeda. The sequence continues at coordinate 46,393 of APFE031261496.1, forward strand.
TTCTAACGGTTATTTCTGGACCAAGACGCATTTCTATTATTTAGTTTTAAGGATAGATTGGGTTTTTCAAATTTGTCATGAGGATGAACCACATTAGATGGTTCGAAACATCGACCAACAACCAATGATGTGATTAATCTAAAAGACATTCTAAAAGCCAAAGAAATTGTCAAAGAATTGAGTGTGTAGTTCAACATATCTCATTGGTAAAATAAATGTTACTATGCAACAAGACATGAGCAATGATTGGTGACAGATTAAAAACAATAAAGTAAGAAAAGCCACGTTAATAACAAAAGCAACAGGAGAATAGTAGATAAAGTTGATAAAGCATTTAAGTTGAGCAGA
>APFE031261496.1:53367-63864 GCA_000404065.3 Pinus taeda
GAATCAATGTGATTTGATGCGGGAAAATGATCCTCATCTTCTTCATTGTCATAATCTTCGGTTTTTATCTGTTTCGGATTTTTGCATTCTTCATCAACCACAAATCAATACTTTCAATAATTTTCCCAAGTCTTTTATTATAACATTTATATCCTTTACTTTGGGAAGAGTAGCCAAGGAGAATACCTTCATCTACTCTGGGTTCAAAGTTACCAAGTTTTTCATCAGTCCTTTTGATGTAATATTTGCTTCCAAAAACTTTGAAGCATTTTACAGTAGGAGTCTTACCATACCAAAGTTCATGTGGAGTTTGAGTGTTGTTTACCCGAACATTTGCTTGGTTGAGAATAGTGACGACAGTGAATGCAGCTTCACCCCAGAAGGTTGCAGGAGTTCCAGATTCATCTAGCATAGCTCGAGCCATTTGTTGAACAGTTCTATTCATTCTTTCTACCACTCCATTTTTTTGAGGATTCCTTATGGTGGATAGCTTCCTTTTTATTCCATGTTGTTCACAAAAGTCAAAGAACTCATCCGAGGTAATTCCCCTCCTCGATCAAATCTAAGGCATTTGATTTTGTGATCTGATTCATTTTCAACCAAAGCTTTGAAGACTTTGAATTTTTCAAATGCTTCATATTGATGCTTTAGAAGGCCTATCCAACACATTCTGGAAAAATCATCAATGAACAATACAAATTATTCTTCTCCAAGAGGTGACTTTTCCCTTGATGGTCCACATAAATTAGTATGAACAAGTTCAAGAGGCTTACTAGCTGACCCTTCTTTTTCAATGAAGTGAGATCTGGTTTGCTTACCGAATTGACATGATTTGCATATTGTATTTTCAGGAATGCTAATATCAGGAAGATCACGAACAACATGGAATCTACATGCTTTTCTTATTTGACAAAAGCTTAGATGCCCCAATCTTCTGTGCCATAGCCAGTTTTCATCACTTTTGCTTAGATAGCACTGTTGTTGTCCTCCCTTGAGTATGTATAAGTTGTTTGGAGTTCTTGTACCTTTGATAATGGTTTCTCACATATCAAGCTCATGAACAACACATCCATTTGATCGAAATACCACTTCATTTCCTTGATAACACATTTTACTTACACTCAACATGTTATGCTTTAGACCATCAACATACATAACATTCCCAGCATTAACCTTTTCTTTCAAGAAAACAGATACTTTACCTTTTATGATAGCAGGAGTGTCATTTCCAAATGAGACATTCTTTTCCTTTTCTAAGGCATTAAATGCAGCTTCTCTCATATCTGATGGGTCTCCTTTTCTCATCTCAAAGGTAGTTAAGGTTTCGTGAAGTTGTGTCATAGTAATAGTCTGCAGATCCTATTTTTCTTCTATGGTAGATACTTTTGATTCAATTTAGCAGACAAGGATCTTAAGGTTTTCTCAACTAAGGTAACTCCCTTTATCTCTTCACCCAGATTATTCATGCAATTAACAACCTCATCTACACATAAGAAGTAAGTAGCTATACTTTCATCATTGTGCATATTAAGAGTCTCATATTGAATTTGAGAGTTTGCAGTTTACCACGTTTTACCTAAGAGTCTCCTTCGTAGCTTAGAACGATTTTGTCCCATATTTCTTTGGCTGATTTGAGTTTCATAACTTTGACAAACTCTAATTGTGACAGACTTCCCAATAATGTATTGACAGCCTTGGCATTTATTTCATATTGCTTTTTACCTGCCGTATCTGTAGGAATTACTGATGGAAATGTATATCCTCCTTCCATGATTGCCCAAACATCCGTTCCAAGTGATTGAAGATAGGTTGTGGTTCTTATCTTCCAATAAACAAAGTTGCTCCCATCAAAGATTGGTGGTCTGATGGATCCCCGGCTTTTTTGCTTAATCGTGATGATGGATCTTCCTTCAAGCGATCAAGCTTCTTTTGAAGGACTTTCTTTGATACCAATTGTTGGAAATAATACTAAGAGGGGGGGTGAATGAGTATTATCAAATCAATAATTTAATTTTCAAAACAGATTTGTATACGCTACTTTAGTTAAGTGAACTAGCGTGTATATGCAACTGTACATAAAGAAACTAGCGTATATGCAGAGATATTTTGATTTACCCAATTTATCATGCATTGAACTTTAACCAGTATATCAAGAATTCATTAGAAAATGTAGTAAAATCAGAATAAAGCATCACACATAAGCAACACACATGAACACAAGGATATAAGGTGGAAACCCAATGTGGGTGAAAACCACCTACTGCTATTGTCTCTGTCTTCCTTTAATAATAAGAAAAATATGTTTACAATTTTTGTACTGGTGTAGACTTATACCAGTACGCAGGCTTCTACTTGTAGAAGGTTACAACCTTCTCTCATTCTCCAGCTACTTTTGGAAGGGAGCTACAATCCCCTAGCTCTTGTACTAGCCAATATGTTTGCTAGTATGTAGGCGTCGACCTACAGAAAGCTATGATCTTCTCTCTTCCTCCAGGGACCATGTTTCATAAATTTTCAGACTGGATCCATCAACAACATCATTCAATCATCAAATACATCTGCATCAACCAATAACCTTTTGAACGAATCATAACCAAATCAATCATTCACTTAGACAACCCATCAATCTGATAATTTAGAAAACTGTCACCAAAATACAGTAACCAGAACTCAAACCAAAACCTAGAACTCTGCAACAATAAAGAAAAACAACTTAAACATATTTTATAAGGTATATGCTACTTCCATGTGTCAAACCTACGTGTATATGCACTTTTGTCAAATTCAACCAACGCATACATCTACAAATATAAATTCAAATTTCTGCAGCTATTCCAGACTTTAGTTATACCCAGATCATATAATTTACAGAATAATATATGCATCAGTATTTAGATCTAGAATATACATGAGCAAAAACACATAATGATAGTTCATTTTATGCCTTAAGATCTTGATCCATCATTAGATCTAATCCCTCATCATCCGCTAAGGTTCATCCTTGGTTTAGATCCAACAATGCACCATAGCCCAATAACCTACATACTAGATCTCACACTTCATCAGATATTTGATACTTGCACTACTGACCTAATGATCTTCTCCTCCTTTTATAGTTTTAGGCCTTTCTCAATACCATGGACCACAACCACTTAGGACCAATACCTTGGACCAAATACCATGGATCAAAATACCATGGACCCAATATCACGAACCAAAAGTTTAGTTTTCCAATGTATACACACTTTTCCTTCTGTGAAAGTGTGTGTACGTTATATGCTCCTTTTGTTTTGTTAACCTGCGTGTATACGCAGCTTGGTCAAGGTGAACCTGCGTATACCTCTATTTCTTCATTCTTTGCAGTCTGAGCTATAATTATTTTTTTATGTCATGTTGTACTATGATCTTTCATCTGAGTGAGTTGCCTTCTGAACTAATTCCTTGAAACTGCCCTGCATTTCATTACATCTGTAAACACCACTGTCATGCATTCTGTCACATCTGATATCTCTTCTGTAGAATCATCTAGTTACCATATACAAGTGAGTTGTTCTGCTAAAAGTGGGTTTCCATCAAGTACAGCACATGCATCATGATGCCAACATATAGTGTTTTATTCACACTTATACCATGAACCTAGGAGGGGGACTATATCAATATAAGATATTTTTTCTTTATTTAAAACATTCCAAATCCATAATAAAATAATCTCATAAGTAGTTCAATAAACACAAGATATACATGGAAAACCTTTTGGGAGAAAAACCACAAACTTATAAATATGATAGTTCTTTATAGGAACCAACCTACAACTACAAACTTTGTAGGAACTGGCCTATAGGAGGCACTTATCGCCTTAACTTCATAAATTTGTAGGCACTACCATACAGGAGACACCAATCCCTTTCTCTTATTTATAGGCACCAACCTATGGGAGACACCAATCCCCTATGTTATTTTCTTTGAAGTCAATTCTACAATGGTCCACTATGTTTCTCTATTTTATAATGTTTTTCAAAAACTTATTGTTGTGTTAATATGAATTAGGTGCTTCCTTCGACCCAAAATTCAAACGTTATGCTCTACTAGTGTAGTTCCTTCACGATTTTTGTTCCCTTCATCCAAAACTATAAACACTACACTTTACGAGCATAACACCCTTATTATTGGTGCTTCCTTCAGCTCAAACTACAATCACTATGCTTCACGAGAAATATACCTCAACCTTTCCAAAATTAGGTGCTCATAAAACCTTGGCATTATATACAATTCTCATGTTATATGTTCAAGCACTTATTGGGTCCTCAAAACATTAGTGACATCAAATTCCAGTTTTCACTATATACCAACATATTGACAAAAAAACCTAAAAATATTTAAGGAAAACTTGAAAAAATAAGAAATCTTTAACTTTTTTGATGGGAAACTTTTCTATCAAGAAACACTAACCTTCCCCTAAGTTATCCACCATGATACTACATATTAGAGAAATTTATGAGTATTATACTTCTTATTTTCCTAGTATGGTTATGTCCCTAGTGACAAACTTATGCATGTTACCAATTTTATTATCAAATGTCATGATTGGGGGCACTAATGGTCCTAAATAGTATTTTTTTTCTTTATTTCAAAATGTCCAAAATTTCTTGAAACAATTAACGCTAAAAATGCTCGTAAAACCAAGCTTCTTTTGTATGACTAATGGAAAATATATTTGTCAAGTAGTGGTGATTTCTCTAGTAGTTGACAAACTCGTGGACTGGGATATTAGGATATCAAGGGATTTAATGACCACTGCACCTCTCAAACTCTTGTGTATCAATATGCCAACGGCTCTAAGTCTTAAGCATTGGGAACTATAACAAAATTCCTTTCTGACCAAGCAGTGTGAATAGGTGCTTTACAGGGTATTAATGAAATCTAAGCCTTTGTCAAAATTTTGATATGGTGATATGCCAAGGGACTTTATCCCTCATGTTTGTACTTAAGCACCCACATGACCAAGGTTGTGACTAGGAGATTTGGAATATTGGAAAATCCATAAACCTATACCTTTTGATAAAATGCTAATATGCTCAGGTTCTATACTCAAGTACCCACATGACTAGGTTTTAGGCCAATAATTATATGATATTAGGCTTTCTCTAAATCTACATGGTCTGTCTTATTTAAAGGTTCTAACGTTTTGAAGGTATAATAGACAAATCGTTAACCAATAGAAAATTTCTAGCAAGTTAATGGATGGACATGGCATAAAAACCTAAATTTTGTAAATATATTATGCTATAAGAAAAATTGATGTTTTTTTAGAAATATTTCCACCTCATACCTCTTTCACACCTCAACTCTACTCCCCACTTTTTTGCACTTATAATCATGGACCTCTACTTTTCACCTCTTTTTTTTTATCAATTCCTCATACCTATAGCTTGAACTAGTGCATGAAATACTACACCAAATATGAAACAGTAACTTATATATACACTAGATCCAAACCAAATACATTCAGAAAATCATTGATCTTTATTTCAATAACAAAATTACTACCTATACAATGAATCCACACATCAGTAACTAGACCAAACGGTATATGCACTGAATAAATAGATTTACTGGAACATAGAATTTCTATAATATTCAAACCACAAAATAATCTTGAGTGTTAGACCAACCAAGTACTTGGCATTGACTAAAGATCGGCTCCAATGGGTGATAGAGCATCTTGATACCATGTTATAGAGGACCCATGTGCTACTTTATCATGTAAAGTTTCCCACATATAACAAACTTTGACTTTGATTGTAGGACCCATTGAAGTTTTCATGATCTACATAACCTTCATTAGCAAACCCTAATAAGAATAATAATGAATCCCAATAATGCATCCAAAACATATATTTTCAATATAAATTCAAGATTTACCTTGTAAACCTATAATTATCTTGATTTACCATGATATCCCTCTCTTGTGCATCAAAGAGGATTGTATGAGGTCAAACATAGGGCTTAGGATAACTTAGAAATAGATGTTTGACAACAACAAAAAATTGTTAATTCCTATCCTCAATAGTAAGCGTGTAAAAAGTATTCCAGTTCTTATTTTTGTTTCTTAGTGTGCCCCTCTATGGATGAAGTTTCTTGAAATGGCTGTTCTATAGACTAATTTTCTGTTAAAAACAATGAAACATGCTTCTTGTTAGAATTGATTAGCTTCTTGGCTTGATTGGTACTTACCACTGAAATTTTGACTTGCCCTTATGTGCGTTGATGGTGAATCATTTTCCATCCTTGATGAGGTGGTACTGATTTCTTCTCAACATAAATATTTCATCTCGCATGTACATATAGGGACTTCCAAACACCACTCAACATACATCAATGCGAAATACATGTACTTATACTTCATCAAATAAAATCAACACTAATAACAAATCTAATTTTGCACTATTTGGCTACCTTTATTTCCACACCCTTATCTACCCATCGCAATCAATATGAGCTTGTAAAATAGTTAACTTCCAATCCAAATTTGTTGACCAACTATATTACAAGGAGATTCACTTGCGGTCCTGAGTCAAACAAAACATCAATATTTTTCTTCTTGACCTATAGCTTTATATGGAAGAGTTTAGTATTTTTTCTCTTATTTTTGTTGAAGGGTACTCGGATTCACCTCCTGCTACAATGATGTATATATGATCTTCTCATCCACGTCTAAGATTATTTCAACCTGGTTTCTTGAATCAGTGACCATGAAGCTCTTCTTATTTACATCTCTTGTTTTGTTCTTCAGGTTAATCTCTGGATGCAACTTCCAACACTTCTCAACTTCCAACATTTCTCCTCGGTATCATTGTTAATGTTACAATGGTTATTGAGATATTTGCACTAGTATTTTGTGGTTCATGATTTCAACCTTTCCACCTATTCTTCCCCTCCTTAGAAGCATCCTAACACTCATTATACTTAAACCTACATGATTTCCCTTTGGCCTATGTTCTCTAGGTATTGTGGCTATACAAAAGCTTCATCCAAGAAGCTAGGTTTGAACAACAACACTTGCTTCCATAGATGGTTGTGTAGTCCCCCCAAATACTTAAGGAGTATGTTTGGGTTCCTTGAAGAGATACCAAAAACTATGGACATATTTTTAAATCATGTGGTGTACTCCCCCACCCTTCATCCTTGTTTATACTTGAAGTAATTCCATTAGATCCACTAGTCCTCTACTTACCTAATAGGATAAAATTGTTACTTTATGAAGGTTTTGAAATCCTCCCACTTAGTCATTGGAGGATCTCCCTCCAACCTCAAGGTCTCCATGTGGCTTTCCCACTAGGTGAGGGAATGCCCCTCTAATTTTAGCAAATAAAATGAAATATTATGTTCTTCCTCTATATGATGAACACTAAATTAAAGTTCTAATTTCTATAACAAATTATTTAACTTCAGGGTGTTAATCTCACCTTGATATGTATTAATTTTGACCTTCACTTCCATTTTCAATAAGGACTGTGAATGGAACTAGTTTGATCCTTTTTATGTTCTTGCTTATAATTCATGTATTGTTCTTCCTCAACTTCCAATTTCACCTATGATCCAACCTCCAAGTTAGAGCCTCTATCTTCTCCAAATAGTGTGAGCTTATTAGTCAAGGCCACCATAAGGAGGCTCACAATATGGTTTATATCAATGACTTGTGCTTCCAACTACACAAATCTCTCCGTTATGGAATATTGAGGGTTATTGACGGATTGGCTGGACATGGATGGGGTTTTATGGATTTTGTCTTAGCCAATATTTCTTGCATGCAAATCCCCACAATATACCAAAAGAAACCTAACTCTGATACCAATATGATCCACACCTTTTTGTGGATACTCCACTAGTTATTGGTAGATTGGCTAGCCATGGCTAGGGTTTTATGGATTTTGTCTTAGCTGATATGCCTTCCATGAAAATCCCCACAATATATTAACATAAACCTAGCTCTGATACCAATATGATCCACAAATGTTTGTGGATACTCCACTAGACAATTCATCACAAAACATATACCAAAACACATTAGAAAATATGAAATCTACTCTACGAGGGTTTATTCCTCCTTAGATTTCTAGATTTTGGTTATTTCATGGGCATGAAAATTATAAATATGCACAAAATAGAAAATAATGGAATAGGACTCACAAACCAAAAATTAGCACAAGATATAACTAGGGATACTCTTTTAGGAGAAAACCTAGTTGGAAGGTGAGGTTGCTCTGCTCTCTTTCTATGACTGGAAAATGGATGCAAGTACGAATAAGTGAGGCTTGTGACCCATGGGCTTATACAATGCACAAACGCTCTTGTTTTCTCATCCATATCCACTCTTGGCTACTTTTCTCATCTATGGAACAAAATCAACTCCAATAAAATCGAACACATTCTCCTCTTGGTGGCTTGATTATAACACAATACGATAGCCTATAAGTGGTTAATTCTAACTCCTTGGAATATTAAATAGAGTTGTGATATGGAACCTTCTAGATTACTTTTCCTCATGATGACATGGCTAGCCCCGTTTCCATAGTAATGGTAGCTGGCATGGCATCCTCTCAAACTATGGTCGTCAAAACAAGAAGGTCAACTTTTAAGTGGTATAATGTTTGTACATGAACTCCGACTAAGATGATTATTGTGTCGTTGGAAATATGTGTGTAAAATAGCAATAAAAGTGTTTCAATTAAGAAGTTCTTTTTACCCCCACAAAACATTGTTTAATGCCTCAAACTGCTTCTAGAATGTTTTAGACCCTAATTCACCAAACTGGGATGCACTAGTAAAAATGCTCTAATTAGCTAATTCCTCCACTTTTTCAAATATAAAAGCATTAATATGGATGATAATTAATATAATGATACAATCCAAATCATCATAAAACATATGAAAGGATAAAACACTCATTATTTTGGGATGGCATGAAAAGGATATTCAAAGCTTTATGGTTGAATGTGATCTTTCTAAATGCAACAAGCATGAAAGAATGGAAATTCTACGAAAAAATCAACCTCTACCTATCCAACTTGTTGTATGGATACATATCCCTACACACTTTATTAGAAGCCTCCCCAAATTTAGTAATAAATCAATCATCATGTTGGTGATTGATAGACTTTCAAGATATGCCCATTTTTGTGCCCTTAAACATCCTTTTAAAGCTTATGTAGCGGCCCAAGTTTTATAGACAATATATTCAAACCACATGTTATTCCATAATCAGTTGTCAATAATATTGATCCTATTTTTATTGCTAAATTTTGCAAAGGATTACTCGAACTCCAGGGTGCCCAATTTCATATTATAACTTTCTATCATCCCCAAACTAATGGTCAGATGGAGTTGTTAACAAATGTTTGGAAGCTTATTTAAGGTTTTTTACATCCACAACATATCCTCAATGGGTTATGTGGCTACTACTCATTGAATGGTGGTACAATACAGATTATCATGGTGCCACGTGCATGAATCCATTTTGATGCAATTTATGGTTAGAATCCATTATCAATCTTATCTTACCTACTATGTGTCTCCAATGTACAAGAGGTGGAAGAAAATCTCATAGTTTAGTCTAACATTCTTTGCACTCTCAACCATAATTTTTCCATGGCCCATATATGAATGAAGAAATAGGTTAATCAAAATCACTTCAAATTCCATTTTACTAAAGATGATTAGGTATTTCTTCATCTCCAGCCATATAATCCAACTTCTCTCAAGGTTGACAATTAGAAGAACTTGGATCCAAAATTTTATGGTCTATTTGCATAAAATTTCCTCTTAGAAAATATGATATTGCTTCACAGATAATACCTCTATATCTATCAAATAGTGATGGTAAAATAATTATTTTTTCCCTATACCTTACACACAAATTTCATCACATTCATGTAAACAAGAAAATCAACAATGGACATACCTTCACCCTTCACTGGTTGGTGTTGTTTATAACTGAAGCAACCACATAAGGCCCTAATCTAGCTCCAGAGATATTTCTCCCACTTCCAATTCCTATAACCTACACATGCCACAACCAAACAACAAATACTTTAACTCCAAATGATGATTTGTTAGTGTAGAAACATCAATTTATTCTAAACATGCAAACCAAAACACATAATAGTAGAATTTGTGGAGGAATCTCATGCAACTTACATTAATACTAATAATAACTACCTACAATTATACCTTTGATGTAGAAAAATTCCCTCCTCATAATATTGGTTCATTCTCTTCCATGTCTCAATTGGGCTAACCACAATAATGCAGAGAAAGTACTCCTCAAAAATGATTCTAGCATAAGGGTATTAACTGATGTCTCTCCATTTATCTTCCCCCTACAAAGGTCTCATTATATAGTCTTCTTGTAAATATAGGAGGATGAATTTGGACACCTAGGGAAAAGAGAATATAGGTTATGGTTTCAATTATTAACCTCATGCTAAGTCATCTTAT